>CM061040.1:181541163-181562957 GCA_030762985.1 Adelphocoris suturalis
AGGCATTCTGAAATGATTCCAGGATTTTAACGGTTTTATATATATATATATATATATATATATATATGTATATATAAATATATATATATATATATATATATATATATATATATATATAAGTAGTATCCGAATACCAATCCTGGGCCACCGACTTCAATCTCTGTTGAAAATGCTTTTCTGTTAAATCTCTGATAAAAATGATTCCGACTTCAATCTCTGTTAAAACTGATTTTGTGCTAAACCCTGTTAAAAATGATTTTCTGTTAAATCCTGTTAAAAATGCTTTTCTGTTAGACCCTTGATAAAATTTTTCATCACAAAACATCAGAACACATTTTTTATCACAAAACATCAGAACCAGTGACTTTTTGGGGGGGTATGTTAAAAGAATAACTTTTATAATAAAAATGGCATCGATCGAAATTTATAAAAAAGCAGCCAAAAAAATTAACTACTCGTCGTTTGAAGATTTGGATAAGGGGGCTTACGATCTCTTATCAAATTGTATACAAAATACGGAATATGGTGAAACTGTTGTTGTTACTATTAATACTGAAAATGGTGAATTAAATTTATTTTTACCCAAGACAATTTCTGGTCGACTTCTTGAACATGTTAGAAACGACCCGGAAAATCACCCCAAAAACCTTATTTATAAAGGAATTGATAAAAAGACAAAGGCTTTTCTGATTGACTTTGAGTAAATATTATAATTTCTTTATCGTTTATATAAAGAAAATCTTTATATAAATAACCCTTTCCCTCCAATCACCACAAATTCATAAAAAATCATTTTTCTATCCTAAAAAAATGCCATAAAAAAATACTATGTAAACATAGTATTTTTTTCAGAAAGAGAATTGTAAAGTTTCCTTAAGAACTTTTTAATGAACACAGCTCATTAAAAATAAAATCTCCTTCATACCCCAAGCATTCTGAGCTTTAGCAAGCGTAAAAATTATCCTCAAACTGCTTCTTCAGTATAGCTTTATACACAATATAAGCCACTTTTCTAAGTTGATGTTCAGTGGCATTTTTAGGAACCTTAATATTTTTTTTATTAAGGTCTGCTTCAACTTTTTCTTTTGTATGGAGTGGTGGTTTACCATTGATACCCAATAAACGTTCTTTCAACAACAATTTACTAAGTCTATACTCCTCCAATTCATGTAAAATATTCTCTAGTGCGTCAAGGTTTTTTTCATAAAATTGAAATTCAGGTGTCTTTACAAACTTCCAGAAACCTCCATGTTCTTCACATAAATTTAATGCTTCGTCGTCTAAACCCATATCTCTTTATTTATTATAGAAAATATTTTTTTTTCCGGGACCCGTCGATCTTCATTAAAACATATTGAACAAGGTTGTTCTGAGAGAAATGAGTCGATCTCTCTTTAATATAGTGCTGCATGCGCAATCTACCGTTTGAGGGGTTAGTTAATATGAGAGGCGAGAGAGAGAGTGTCCGGGGGGAGGCGAATTCTTATCAGACCGGTTACATCACCCCGAGTCAAGAGGCGAGGCGCTTCTGGTCCTCCCCCCTCACTGACCTCATTCAGCCTTGGAATTTACTATCCAAGACTGTGGAACGTGTTTCTCATCTCAACTGGTCGCTTTGGTGCAGTGGTTAGCATTCTCGCTTCATAAGAGAGACATCGGGGGATCGCTGCCCGTCTCAAACCGAGAAATTTTTTTTTCTTAATAGTGAGGATACACTCTCGACGAGGTTTTTAGACTTCGTTATTAGCTGATGGGCCCTTTAAGCTAATAATTAATCTAATCCCACCTCGACGGGAGTGAGAGTCGACCTTATCATCAAAATCTCCTTCCTTAACTGTTCTGCTCTTAATTTCTACTTAAAAATAGCAAAAACCGAAACTTCAACGTAACTGAAAAGCTAAGTTGAAATGACTCATGGACTTGAAACTCCATCGAAGTCGTGCAAGGTTGCGCCATTCAAAGATCGCCTCTTATAAACAGAGGTAGAGAGATCGTTCAGGAATGGATGCTGTGTAGAAATTAAGAAGCCAGAGAATGTGCGGTTAAGTTGGGACATTTTGCTGAAATTTCCTTTGATTTTTTTATGGGAATTCATTTAATATCACTTAGGCAAATATTTTTAAAATCTGCTCTGAAGCTCCTTCTGTGATTGATTCCAGTTTCATGTGTAATGTAGATGAAAACTAGAGTCATTAAAAATATTATAATTACGAATATCTTATCGATAAACAATGAAAGATTCAAACAGTCCATATTTATCATAAAAAAATTTAAAATTTCGTGAGTTGTAATTCCTCAGAATAAAAACTTCCTTGAATTTCCTCTCCATTTAAATCTCTTATTCTATAAGTAACAGGGTTCGTTCCTAAAATCTCAGCTATTTCAAAAATTTCTTTTGTCCAATTTGCTTCATATTTATTTGCAAAAGTTTTCTTCGATTTCGTAATTCTTACACGATTTCCAATTTTAAATTTCTTTTTTCCATTTTTTCCACTCTTTTTAAATAAATATCTCAGGATTTCATTTTCATTTTTCGCGTCAACTTGAGCAGGTGTCATCCCAATAGAACGATGAACATCCTGTTTGTTATACTCATTAACTAATTCCTGTAGAATATCGATCCAATTTTTATTTCCATTCACCTCGAAACGAATTTTCATTTTCTGATTCAAAGTTCTGTTAAATCTTTCTATAATTGCGGATTTTTCTAAACTTTCCGTGTGATACATTTTTATGTTATACTCGTCTAAAAGTTCTTTGAAAAGTCTATTTTCAAATTCTAAACCTTTGTCCGTGTGAAGGAGTTTAGGGGTAGAATGGTTATGAAATTTCACATTTTCCAAAACGTCTTTGAAAGCTTTTGAAACTGCTATTCCGTTTTTCTTTTTCAATGGAATTGACCAAACGTACTTTGAAAAAGTATCAATGATATTCAACATGTAACCGAACCCCTTGTTTTCATTCTCGTATTGTTTCATTATAATCAAGTCCGCAGCCCAAAGATCATCTTTTCCATGAGTAACAATTTTTCTTTTCTGAAATCTTTTTCTAACGGGTTTATGTAACTCTTTCGCAAATTCTAACTTTTCGTTTTCAGGTAAATTTATAACTTCAGTTTCAGGAATTACGTTAGTTTCCTCATTCGGATTTTTTATAAATTTACTTTTGTTAGTCTCACATTTATCACATTTAGCTGAAATTCTCCACCTTCCGTTCACAGTTTGTACAATTTCCGCGTTTATATTTTTTGTTCTTTTCTTACACTTATGGCAATAAATTTCATCCTCCATGTTTTATTTAAGTCTAATACGATTTTTTTAATGTGTCCGGTACCTTGCCTTCTATAGCCCAATCAAAAATGGCACGAATTGGTGCTTTTTCTCCGTTAGGATCTTGAATGAATTTGCTCTTATGAGTTCTGCATTTAACACATTTAGCTGAAATTCTCCACCTTCCGTTCACAGTTTGTACAATTTTCACGTTTATATTTTTCGTTTTTTTCTTACACTTACAGCAATAAATTTCGTTGTACATTATTTATTTAAGTTTAATACGATTTTTTTTTTAATGGAGTGATCTCCATTAAAAATATATAGCTTATAAAATAATTATAAAATTTCCCGTTTAATCATATTTTTAGCCGGGTCGTACACAAAATTCGATCCACTTACAATAATAGCGTAACACGTAGTACCTACTGCGCTACTTGTTGCTGCTGTTACAAATGTATTGAAATCAACATTGAGCATCAAATTATTGCTTTTACCACTAGATAGACTCTGAGGTTGATCAGACAAATCGATGCTAAAAATTGGATATTCTTTTTTGAAAAAATGAGGCATGATGTATGGAATAGATTGTTTAGAACTTATAGTCTTTTTGAACTCTAAAAATGCATCGTAAGCCAAACCATATCTATTTTTATTGAAATCTAAATCCTGCGTTTCCTCAGGATACCTTCTACCTCCTAATTCAAGCCAATAATTTTTCACATCTTTATGATGGAATTCAGAATTGTTTTTTGTCTGATCGTTCAAAACATCAGTTTGAAATACCACGAAGCACCATAATGGGTTATTAACGTTTCTGTAAACGCTAGATAAATCGAACTGTAACGAGTTTCCAGTAACGTTCCTAACTATGCATTGCCAACTTTTAAATTGGAGTTGATACGGAGTGCTTCTCAAATCTGTGATCAAATTAACTTTTGCTTCATTCGTGTTGCGGCTACCTATCTTTTACGCGACGGATTCAAGTTGTTTTGTTGTTTACTAATTGCAAACCTAGCCGCGCGTATTATTAATAATTTTATATCCCCGTGTCCATATGATTATTATTCGTGTGATCTATTAGGAAAATATATAGTCTAATTTGTGTTCTCATGAACTACACGTCTTGTCATTTCTCTAAAGTAAAATAAGATTGTACAAAAAGTACTTAGGTACGAAATAAGAATTGCCTAGGCCTACAGGTTCACTTAAAACTTGCTTCTCGAGCCAGCTCCAAAAGATGGCGACCGTGACAACAATTGAACCTAAAACTGCATTTGAGAGGCTCAAGAAAGCAAGATCGCAAGTTAGACGGGTATTCACCGTCTCTCTCTCAGAGTGTGAGGCAGCCTTACAAAGTAATGAAGTAGAAAATGTAAGTGACTGTTTTTCTACACTTGCTAATAAAGCAGAACGTCTATTCAATTTAGACGAACAAATTAAAGAAATGATAATAGATGGTCTTGTAGAATTAACCGAAGAGGATATAGATAAAGAGTTTGATTCCATAGAATCTTATAATGACAAATGGCTGAAAATAAAGAATCGTTACGAACTTGATTTTGGCAATCGATATTTATGTTTGTATTCTTCTGCTATTTGAAAACTTCCTGAAGATAATAATAATGATGTGCACTTGAGTTAGGATTGAAGAAATATGGAGAAGAAATTATAGCTCACAGCTTGTTTGGAGGAATTCAAACTGAGCGAAAGACTCACAACACATACCGTTTGAAAGTTCATAACATAGAAAGCTCATTCAATATAAATATATCTGTTTTAGAACAAGAAAAAATTTGCAATTTTGTACCATGTTTAGATTCGATAAGATGCATTTCGGAGTTACAAAAGAAAAACATTGTTCTTTCAGACTTAGGAGATGATGATTCCGAAATCAGTTTGTTGCTAGGAGCAGATATTGTCGGAAAATTGATGACTGGTGAAATGCAGTCTCTATCAAATGGTCTCACAGCCCTTAGAACAAAACTAGGGTGGACTGTGATAGGCAATTGTAGATATCCGGAAAATAGTGCAGCATCCACTAATTTTTCATCATGTTTCATTTCGGTAGATATTTCAAATCTGTGGCAATTGGACGTTCTGGGGATTAACGATCCATGTGAGCGGAAGACAGCAGAAAAGCTTGCAGAAGACACCCTGGAACACTTTCAGAAGACCATTTCCAGAAATGGATCTAATCGCTATGAAATTCGTTTGCCGTGGAAGGATGGACGACCACGACTCTTGGATAACTATTCAGTGTCAGTAAAACGTCTCATGTCCACTACTAAAAAGCTGAAGGCCATCAGTAAGTTAAAAGATTACCATAAAGTATTCGCTGAATGGCTAAAATTAGAAATAATAGAACCTGTTCCTAGTATTGAAGAAGCAAAGAGAGAGGGATGTCATTATATCCCCCATCAGGCAATAATTAAAGAAAGTAGGATAACCACTAAAATACGTCCCGTGTTTGATGCGAGTGCTAAGGATGGCAATGGAAATTCGCTCAACACTTGTTTAGCCAATGGACCGAATTTGTTAGAAAAAATCCCTAATTTATTTATAAATTTTCGTTTGAAAGCGATTGGGGTAATTTCGGATATCACAAAAGCATTTCTACAAATAAGCGTTGCTCCAAATGATCGTGATAATTTAAGGTTCCTTTGGTGGGAGGATGACAAAGCTGAAAAAATGGTAACCTATCGTCATTGTAGGGTCGTATTTGGTCTCACGCCAAGTCCATTCCTTTTAGAGGCAACAATTGCTCATCACTTAGATAATGCGCCAATAGAGTTTCAAGAAACTGCAAATAGGCTCAGAAATACGTTTTATGTGGATAATAGCATTACCAGTGTAGACACTAAAGAAGAGCTAGACAAATTTATGCGAGAGTCAAAGCAGGTGATGGAACTTGGATGCTTTGATCTCCGTGGATGGGTTAGCAGTCTGAGTGAACAAGGAACCTGTGAGTTTACGGAAAAAGATACAGTTTCCGTGTTAGGGCTTGTCTGGAATTATGAGACAGACAATATTTATTGCGACATTAGTTCAGTGTCCTTGGTAGAAAAACCACTCACCAGGAGAAAATTATTATCAGTAGCTCAGAGGATTTTCGATCCCATTGGGTTTACCTGCCCTGTAACATTAATTCCAAAGCTGCTTCTGCAACAATCATGGGAGCTAAAATGTGGCTGGGATGACGAACTTCCTCAATATTTAGTCGAGAAATTCGAAAAGTGGCTTGCTGAAATACACTGGCTGAACCATTGTCAAATTCCTAGATGTTTCATGTCAGGGAGCCAGGTCTGTAATGTAAGTGTACACGTATTCACTGATGGAAGTAAAGAAGCATATTCTGCGTGCATTTTCCTGAGAGCAGAACACGCGAGTGGTGTTACAGTACAGTTGATTTCATCGAAATCAAGAATAGCACCACTAAAGAAACTTACCATACCCCGAATGGAGCTAATGGGTGCAGTGATAGGAGCTAGGTTGTACAGTGAGTTGAAAAAGTCACTACAATTGCAGTTCACTTCGTATTTCTGGACTGATTCATCAGTAGTTCTCACCTGGTTGACTTGGAAAAACGATTGGAATACGTTTGTAAGCAATAGGTGCAGAGAAATATCGTCATTGACGGGTACTGAATGGAAACACGTACCAGGCGAGCACAATCCAGCAGATTTACCATCTAGGGGATGCTATGGTGAACGGCTGTCAACTAGCCGTTGGTGGGAGGGCCCTGAATGGTTGAAAAAGGGACCCGATGAATGGCCAGTACGGGCCGTTAGAATTCCGCAGGAGGATGCTCTCATTGAAAGGAGAAAAATTGTTCACTCCTCCTTTGCAATTCAGTCTGATCCATTCTCAGAGAGGCTCAGCAGACTGTCCTGTTATTTTCGAGTAATCCGTGTTGCTGCTTGGGTTAGGAGAGGATTAAGAAAATTCAGAGAGCTCAAGAAATTTAGAGCAGCAGCAAAAGTTAGAACCCTACCCAAAATTCGCGAAGAGCTTTCCTACAACGAAATTGAGGAAGCAGAGAGGCGCGTTTTACACTGTGTGCAGGAGGAGGGATTTGCTGCTTGTCATGAAAAACTATTGAAGAAATTACAAAGCTACCAAGACGAACATGGGGTACGCAGGATTAGGTCTAGACTTCTTCCAGACGAAGAGGAACATTTTACTTGCCCTATCCTACTTCCCGCAGGTCACCCTATCGTCAGTAAACTCATTATGAGCGAGCACCTACGTGCAAATCATGCAGGTCCGCAAATATTGATGTGTATTTTGAGAAAACGATTCTGGATCACAAAAGCGAGAAAGTCAATTCGATCCGTACTCATTAAGTGTTCTGTATGTCAGAGATTCAGAGCTAAAGCGGCAGTTCCTCCAGTTGCCCCATTGCCGAAAGACAGAGTTACTTTGGGGGGCGTATTTGAAGTAAGTGGAGTAGATCTTGCGGGACCGCTGATGCTCAAAGACAAATCCAAGGTGTGGATAGTGCTTTTTACTTGCGCTGTCTATCGTGCAGTCCATCTAGAACTTACCACATCCCTATCTACTGAGGCCTTTCTCCAAACATTTCGTCGATTCATTGCGAGAAGAGGACGGATCAAGGTGATTTACTCTGATAACGCCACGAATTTTGTGGGGGCTTATAACGCTTTTCAATCCCTAGATTGGGACAAAATCGTTGCTCATGCTGCTATTAACCGAATTCAGTGGAAATTTAATCCACCAGCTGCTCCTTGGTCCACATCAGCTTGAAACTCAATTAGGTGCTCTAGAATTGTTAGGAGTAACTAGTGAGAAGTATGCCTGTATGCTCTATCCTATTGTAGAATCTGCTTTGCCCGAAGACATTCTGAAGGCATGGGAGAGAAATAGGACTACAAAAACGGATATAGGTGAGTCGAAGGAATCTGCCGATTATCTAAAGCTACTTTTAGCATTTCTCAGGTGCGAAGTGGAAGGCGAGGAGCGCATTCGCCTAGCAAGAACAGGCTTCCCAACCCCTCATGACTACAAAAAGTCAATTTCGAAGAAGAGCTCAAAGGAAAATGAAGTCTCGGAACCTACAGCAGCGTCTCTAGCAGGTATGACTACAGAAGGTAAGAAATAGAATGTTTCTTCTGTGCACGGACGAACCATGCTACAAGCGACTGTTTCCGAGTAAGCACCTTATCTTATGACGAGAGAAAAGAGAAAGTAATAAAATCTAATGGATGTTTGATCTGCCTTAGGAAAGGACACAATGCAAAAAACTGTAGGGCATTCGTGAAATGTATAGTGTGCCAGAGAAAACATCATGTTATAATGTGTCCAGATATCAAGAACGAGTCAAGTAAACATGTCACTAGAACTAATTACGATTCCAGCAACATGCTAGTTGGACAAAATTCACCTACTCTTCTACAGACTCTCAGAGTGAAGATCGCATCGAACAATGGAAATGTCAAAGTAGTAAGAGCATTGTTTGACACAGGTTCTCAAAAATCATATATTTCTAAACAATGTGCACTTGAGTTAGGATTGAAGAAATATGGAGAAGAAATTATAGCGCACAGCTTGTTTGGAGGAATTCAAACTGGGCGAAAGACTCACAACACATACCGTTTGAAAGTTCATAACATAGAAAGCTCATTCAATATAAATATATCAGTTTTAGAACAAGAAAAAATTTGCAACTTCGTTCCACGTTTAGATTCGATAAGATGCATTTCGGAGTTACAAAAGAAAAACATTGTTCTTTCAGACTTAGGAGATGATGATTCCGAAATCAGTTTGTTGCTAGGAGCAGATATTGTCGGAAAATTGATGACTGGTGAAATGCAGTCACTACCTTATGGTCTTACAGCCCTTAAAACAAAACTAGGGTGGACTGTGATAGGCAATTGTAGATATCAAGAAAATAGTGCAGCTTCCACTAATTTTTCATCATGTTTCATCTCGGTAGATATTTCAAATCAGTGTCAATTGGACGTTCCGGGGATTACCGATCCACGTGAGCGGAAGACAGTTTAAAAGCTTGCAGAAGGCACCCTGGAGCAATTTCAGAAGACCATTTCCAGAAATGAATCCAATCGCTGTGAAATTCGATTGCCGTGGGAGGATGGACGACCAGTACTCTCGGATAACTATTCAGTGTCAGTAAAACGTCTCATGTCCACTACTAAAAAGCTGAAGGCCATCAGTAAGTTAAAAGATTACCATAAAGCATTCGCTGAATGGCTAAAATTAGAAATAATAGAACCTGTTCCTAGTATTGAAGTAGCAAAGAGAGAGGGATGCCATTATATTCCATATCGGGCAATAATTAAAGAAAATATAATTACCACTAAAATACGTCCAGTGCGAAGTGCGAAGGATATAGATGGAAAATCTCTTAATATTTGTCTGGCAAATGGACCAAATTTGTTAGAAAAAATCCCAAATCTAATAATGAATTGTCGTTCAAATGCGAATGGTGTGATTTCGGACATCAATAAGAGTATTGCACCGAGGGATCGTGATTTTCCAAGGTTCCTTTGGTGGGAGGATGAAAAATCTGAGAAAATTGTTACCTACTGTCATTGTAGGGTCGTATTCGGTCTCATGCCAAGTCTATTCCTATTAGAGGATACAACTATTGCTCAATATGTAGGTAATGCATCAATTGAGTTTCCAGAAACTGCAAATAGGCTCAGAAGTACATATTATGTTGATAATTTACCCACTAAAGAAGAGCTAGGCGATTGGAATTCGTTCGTGAGCAATAGGTGTAGGGAAAAGTCGTCATTAACGGGTACTGAATGGAAACATGTACCAAACAAGAAAAACCTAGCAGATTTACCATTTAGGGTATGCAATGGTAAACGACTGTCAATCAGTCGTTGGTGGGAGGACCCTGAATGGCTGAAAAAGGGACTCGATGTACAGGCAATGAGAACTCCACAGGAAAATGAGTATTTTTCTCGCCCTCCTGCAGGCCTCCTTATTGTCTGTAATCTCAGTATGAGCGAAAACCGACACGAGCATCACTCAGTTCCGCAGATTTTGATGAGGATTTTGATACAACGATTCTGGATCACAAAAACAAAAAGGTCAATCCGAAGTGTACTCAATAAGTTTTCTGTGTATCGGGGATTCAGAGCTAAAACTGCAGAATCTTCTGTTGTCCCATTGCAAGAAGACAGAGTGACAATAGGAGGCATATTTAAGGTAAAAGTAAAACCTAGCCGCGCGTATTATTAATAATTTTATATCCCCGTGTCCATATGATTATTATTCGTGTGTTTATTAGGAAAATATATAGTCTAATTTGTGTTCTCATGAACTACACGTCTTGTCATTTCTCTAAAGTAAAATAATATTGTACGAAAAGTACTTAGGTACGAAATAAGAATTGCCTAGGCCTACAGGTTCACTTAAAACTTGCTTCTCGAGCCAGCTCCAAAAATTCGTGTATTCAATCACGGGAACTCTCAAAACGAAAGAGGTAATTTCTACAACACCTTCATTAGGAATAGGAGATTCTCTATCTTTTTTCCATCTAAAAATAATATTATTATCGCTGTTTCTCACAAAAGTTATTTCAAAACCTCCCTTGAAAATTGGAACTGTTAAATCTTTGAAAAAACCCAAACCTAAGTCACCAAGGTAACCAACAGCATTGAAATTCCCTCCTCCGATAACTATTGAGTTGAATCCTGAATTCATACCTTGTCCGTTATAATCTTTTGGACATTCTTGAGTAGCAAAACCTTCCACCAAGCCACAAATGCCCGGATTTTCAATTTCATCTACTACCACATTGTGTTTTTTCACTTCTATACTCGAAAACATATGACCTACGAAATTATCTACCAACTTAACAGTATCTAAACCTGAATACTCCTTGGTTGGATCTTTTGACTTTAGAACTCCCTCCACGTTATATTGTATATCTTTAGACAGAAAATCGTCGCTTAAATCTATTTTGAAAATTGTTCTTTTATTCTCTGCATTTAAATTCTGAGTTGAAGTTGGATTAATGGTACGAAATTGCTTTCGCACAATAAAGTCTTGATATTTATCAAATACCTTTTTAGTTTGATGCATACTTTATTATAGTAAATATAATTTTTTTTTATTTTTTTTTATTTACTAAAATTAATTTCATGCCGTTTTTAAAAACTTTTAGACCCGGTAATTTACCAGCCCTAAATTAAGGTAAACACAAGTAGAGTATATTTTTAAAATCTAATAAAGGTGGTGTCTACGAGACGCTACCTTTAAAGTTAAACACAAGTAGAGTATATTTTTAAAACTCTTAAAGAGGGGAGGCGATTCGCCTCCCCTATTAAAGGGGAACCGTATAATTTTTATTTACTATGAAAAAATTAATTACTTTTCAGCAACAAGTAAGCTTTAATATCGTTGAATCGAATGGGTTCGTTATTTCCCGTGGTCGTTGACAATTTTATCATATTTATTTCTTTCAGTCCTTTTCTTAGTGGAATGAAAACTACTTTCTTTGGTTTTTCCGTGTAAATAGTATTAGGTGACAGTGGTTTCTCTATGAAAGAAACGTGTAATAACTCATGTTCAACGTGCAAAAGTGGGTGTTTCTCGTGATTAGTAAAGCTGTATTCCGTAATGTTGCAATGCCATTCGATTATTTTGCTCGAAAATACGAGTTGAGTAGCATTGTTATTTGACACGTAGTTGGTGTTCTTTTTGAATGAATTATCGGAACAAGTTCTCAATTGGAATATGTCACAAAAGTTACCTTCATTTATAATTTTCATATCCATGGGGAAGTTAGCAGCAATTCTGTAACTATCGTCAGTTAGGTGTTCGAGATTGAATTTCAAATTATTCGGATTAACTTTCTGTATATCTTTCTGTATATCTTTCTGTATATCTTTCTGTATATCTTTCTGCATATCTTTTTGTGTATCTTTTTGTGTATCTTTTTGTTTATCTTTTTGTTTATCTTTTGGTATTTCTACCGTCTGGTTTTCGAGCTTTTTCAAAGTATCTATTTTCGCTAACAAAATACTTTGAAAACTAGTCAAATGACTAATCAACTCGGATTTGAACGAACTCATTGTGTATTCACCATTAAGTTCATGCACATCATCGTAAGTTTCATCGGGGAAAGGAAATGTGAATGAAAACTTGAAGTTTTTTATCTCAAACGTTTTCCTAGTTGTAAACATCAATGCTGACATGCCCAACTGATACTCTTTATTCGGATCGAGTGGAATCGGTTCCTCAAACCATATTGTATCTCCTGAAATTTTTATAAACATTATTTATTATATAATATATAATAAATAAAATGAGTCATGAATACAATATTGATCCTCATCCATTTGAATCAAACAAAGTTCATAATGGATTACTACCGCTTCCTCTTCGATGTTTAATAGTTGGAACAAGCGGATGTGGAAAAACCACTCTATTGTACAACCTGATTACTAAACCATGGGGAATTCCCCATGACAATCTCTACATATGTTCCACAACTTTAGAACAAGAATTTTATAAAGGCTTGAGAAAAAATAGTGAAAAAATAGAGGCTAAATTTGAAATGAAAATAGTGCATTTTTACGATAGTTGCGACGAACTAATTGTACTAGATGAATGCCTACCAAACAGTCTTGTAGTTTTCGATGATTGTGTTAATGTTGAACATCAACGAGTTATAAAAGATTATTACGCGAAAGGGCGTCACAGGAATATTTCTTGCATTTATCTAACTCAATCATTCACTAAAGTTGATAGACAGTTGATTAGAGGCAATCTGAATTTCCTGTGTATTTTCAAGCAAGATCCAGATTACATGAAAGTGATTTACGATAAGTATGCTGGAACAGATTTTACTTTCAAACGATTCAAAGAAATATACAACGAATGTTGGGACGATGATTTTGGATTTCTAACGATAAACCTAACAAAACAATTAAAAGACGGTCGATACATGAAAAAGTTTGAGAAAACGTTTCTCGAGTCGGTGAATAAACGGTCAAAAACACCGTTAAACGATCAAAATAACCGTTAAAATAACCGTTAAAATAACCGTTAAAATAACCGTTAAATTTGGATTTAAATATTCGACAAAAAAAAAATTTTTTTTTTACTATAATAAATGTCTACTGAAAAACATTTAGAAAAATTTTTGTTGAAAAAATGTAAGGAAATTAAAAAAAAGATTGAAACTCGTGATGATTCAGAAACTAGTAATCAACCTGATGATTCAGAACCAGAAAATAGAATTTTCCTGAAAAAACCTAAAAAAGAAATGACTGTCAAGGAAGCTAACGAAATTCAAAAACAAGAACAAGAGTTGAGACGTGCTTTCCGAGAAGCTAGAGTAGATAAGTTTAACGAAAGAGAAACTCGTAATCAACCTGATGATTCAGAACCAGAAAATAGAATTTTCCTGAAAAAACCTAAAAAAGAAATGACTGTCAAGGAAGCTAACGAAATTCAAAAACAAGAACAAGAGTTGAGACGTGCTTTCCGAGAAGCTAGAGTAGATAAGTTTAACGAAAGAGAAACTCAAGAAAAGATGTTTGCACCCATCACTGAAAAAGTAGTTGAAGTAATAAATGCTGTGAAACAAGCTGATGAAGACATCATAAAGAAACTAGAAATTGTTCCCTACAAGCCAACTAGTTCTCCTAGAAAGAAAGTTGTAACTTTTGGACCAACTAATACTTTTGACATTAATCCAAACGAAGGAGCTTCTGCACTAGTTGATACTGCGTCAGATGATACCGTAGTAAACACGAGAAGTAGCTTATCAAGCATCATGGATATGGTAGATCGGAATGAAACCCCATCGAATAGCGTTGGTCCGAAAGGAATTGGTCCTATTGCGAGACTTTACATCAGACAGGATGATAAACAATTTGGTATATGGGGTGTGGTGAAAACCACCCCCTCTTGTCAACAGCCCTTTTCAGGGCTACCAAAAAGAGGTAGACACAACACAAAAATATTTACAAGACGTCGAGTTATAACTCCGTCAAACAAAATATTTCACCAGAGAGAAAATACGAATTTCTCTCTCAAAAGTGAAATATTAACTAAAAACATACAAGGCGACCTCCCTAGACACTTACTGGGCGAGAGAGATGAGACAAGTATCTCGAACCAAGTCGCCTTGAACGAGAAAACTCAAACAGAGAATCAAACGTCCTCTAAAACTAGCAAGGACAATTCAAACAAGCCTACTCGCCAATCAGAAACACTGATTACACGAGAGACAATAGGCGAACCAACCAAGAGGCGGCAAGCAACCACCTCTGGTCCAGCAGCCACCCCGGGGACCCCGTCTGAACAACTGACGCAGAGAAAGCACCCGAGGTCCCCGGCTAAACTCAAGGTCGTCGGCTCCGCGACGGACGCTCGTAAGCACCCCGGAGGACCAGCTCAGCTATCATACTCGCAGATACTGAGAAAACAATGTGCGAGCCAATGAGATTACACAGTCGAATTAATGAAATTAAGCGGACCAATCAGGAGGCGGCAGGAGGCGGCCACCTCCCTATAAATACCCCGCTCGGAGCCTCCGAAATTCATTCTACTCTCCGCTCTCGACGACGACACCTCGAAGTACGAAGATTTCTACACGCTCTACGCTGACGAACCTTCTGCATCCCGAGTTCATCTCAAGAACGGCTTCCTACTGCTTTCTACAAGGCCTACCTTCTCTCCACACAGATCTCGCATTGGCATCTACGAGTCCAGTGATTATTCATCCTGCTCATTGCCCAACGTAGTTCATCTGTCAGGACGCCACCCGGTACATCTATCGATATTCTCTTTAGATCGTACGCCCGAGGGACGTTCCGAGCCGTATCACCCGGGTTTCGTAGCACTAGGCTCGTCACCGACCGCTGGGATACGCCGGTAAATTACTCTGCTCATCCGCTCTAATTTACCGTCCAAGGAAGTCTTTTTCAAGACTACAAGGTAGGACCCTGACATACGAGCAAAGGAAAGAAGCTCTGTCAAGCGAGTCCACCTTCCTAAACCCTCTATTTCTGTACATAGAGGCATCGAAACGAGCTAATAACTCGGCTATTTCGATGGAACGTCGGCCGTCTTATTTCCTCATGCAAGGGGAGGCAGACGACGGCGAAGCCGGGCCTCTTAGCCCCCGTAGCGCTACCTACAGGCTACCCGGCCAATCCGCCGGTCCCAGCGACGGCGCAAGGCTCGATCCTCACGACGAGATCGCCTTCTCACCTAACGTATTCGCTAAGGAAACGTTAGATCAAGCCTCGCCTATACAAAAGATCGAGGATACCTTTCAGACCCGCTCTGAAGTCAATCATTACGATTCGACCAAGCTGTCCGAATACCCACGATATTCGACACAAGCCTACCCGGCCGATCCGAGTGTCAAATACACTCCAAATGTACAAAAAACGAAGGATACTTTTCAGTACCTCAACCAAGCTCAACATATTCCTCCTACAGATATAAATCTTAGGCCGGAATATTACAAAACGGCTCAGTACCAAACTGATCGAACCCAGCACCCACTATGCGAGCCCAGTGCTCCACGCGGCTGCGACACGAACTATCTCTCAGTTCATTCCGCCAAGCAAGCTGACCTTGACGGATTCGCCCACATTCCTTACAGGAATAACACGGGGACTAACCCGCATAATCAGAATATAAATGTCCCACTTGGTCTACCGACGCCAAGTAAAACATATTTAAATCCACTACATGGGGAAAAGAGGACAAAATTTACATCGGAGACCAACAAATTCAAGTAAATGGAGATGCAATCGTTATTCAAAATGAAACTTACAAAGGAACTCACGGATTATGGCGTTTGTTAACTGATCCTCTAGGACCTGATCCTGATAAATACACTAAAGAGGATTTGAAAGTTTACAAGAAAATTCTCATTCAAACGAACTCTCTATACCAAAAGAACGATCCAACTACCAATAAAGTAAAGTCTAGTACGGGGAAAAAATGGAAAGATTTGATCGCACCTATTTGGAAAGAAATCAAAGCAAGTAAAGTTGGTTCGGGTTTGATAGAATATTCTGAAAATCCAGTGGAATTTAAATACATTGACAACCTCCAACAGCTGCTACAGCGTTTGTTCTATTTGCACGCACAAGAACGAGCTGGTAATAACAATTTTCACAATGAAAAATTAGGAATTGTAAAGTTTATAAGCGATCAGTTGGAAAGAAACATAGATAATCCCAAAGGAATAGAATATCTGATGAAAGTTGTAAACAGTTTGCCGAAAGGAATTATTAAAAGTGGATCCGGAGTTTTAAATACTTTGCTGAATAAACTAGATGGTTTCGTACCTGAAATGCATTTACCCGGAT
The DNA here is from genome assembly GCA_030762985.1 of Adelphocoris suturalis. Taxonomy (NCBI): domain Eukaryota; kingdom Metazoa; phylum Arthropoda; class Insecta; order Hemiptera; family Miridae; genus Adelphocoris; species Adelphocoris suturalis. The sequence goes on from CM061040.1 coordinate 181,557,770, forward strand.
ACAACTATTGTGGTCCATTTACAAAACTAGATGAACGATTGAAAAGAGGAGATCCTGGAATTAATAAATTGGACGAAGGTTGTAAGCAACATGATATATTTTACAGAGATCACACAGGTACGAAAGAAAGACACATAGCGGATAAAGCACTGGAAAAAGTGGCAAAAGAAAGAATGTACGCTAGTGATGCAAGTTGGAAAGAAAAAACAGCTGCAGCTGTAGTGAGAGGTGCAATGAAAGGTAAACAGGCTTTTGGTATGGGAGTTGCAAAGAAAGGTAAACAAGTTGCAAAGAAATGTAAACAATCCTTTGGTGAGGAAGTTACAATGAGTAAACGATCCTTTGGTATGAGAGTTCGTTATTAAAAAAATTTACTATAATAAATAACTATGATTACGAAAAAAATAGATTTAACCGAAAATCAACTAACCAAAATGCGAGCCGCTTACAAGAAGCGCAGAAGTGTTACAATTCTTTTGACAGCGAAACAAATTTCAGGAAACGGAAACCATAAAATCAAACTGTGGGAAACTCAATCAAAAGCATTTGAAAAAGCGAAAGGAGAAAAGAAAGGAATTACGCTAACTTTGGATTACGAACAACTACAATTGAATCACACGGGTGGATTCTTACCATTGGTGTTTGCAGGAATTGGTGCTCTTGGGGCATTATTGGGTGGTGGAGCTGCAGTAGCTTCTAGCGTTATTGATTCTAAGCATAAATCTGCTGAAGAAGCAGAAATCAAACGCCATAACTTGGAAATGGAGAGATTAGCACAAAATGCAAAAAGTTTAAGTATTGGGTCCGGTTTAAAAAAACGAAAAAAAACGGAAAACTACCAACCTTTGAGTAATTTAGATTTACATCGTTTCGCGAAAAATTTTAAAATAAAACATTTCCGAGGTATTTTCATGAAAGATGAACTTCCTGATCGACCTAAATCCGTTGAATGTGGAATTATTAATTTGGAAAATTCTTATCAAAATGGTAGTCACTGGACTTGTTATTTTAAAAAATCCGAAAAAGAAAAATATTATTTCGATTCCTATGGAAACGCACCACCTCCTAAAGAGTTGGTAAAATACTTGGAAAATAAACATATTTTTTACAATTCCGAACAAATTCAAAAGTATAATGATCCTCCAATTTGTGGACATCTGTCTTTGATAGTGTTAAAAGAACTTTCAAACGGAAAAGATTATGAAACTGTTTTAAAAACATGCAGAGGGAAATTGAATTCTGAAAAAATCTTAGTATAATATTGTTGTTTTAATGGAAAATTTCCATTAAAACGTTTTTATTAAACAAACTTGATGTTATACATGTCTCTCCCATTTATTGATTTGGTGATTCCATGGTACACTAAGCAAACACCGTACTCAACTAGAGCTTGGAGTTCATTTTTATCAAATTTTTGAATACATCTTTCTGGTATGAACACTCTAAATTCTCCTAGATTGGCTATAACAGCCTCCCACGAGTATTTCGTGGACACAAATTCAAAGTTTATAATTTTGTAAGGTTTTCCGATTTCTAGTTCAGAAAGCTTGTTTGTGTTGTTTTCAAAATTAATTTTTTTCAATAGCTGCTCCCTATTCATTTCTATTTATTTATTATAGAATATATTCTTTTAACTAGCCTTCCATCTTTAAATAGGAGACCCGGTGATTCACCGGGTCTCCTATTAAGGCAAATACAAGTCAATTTGATTTTTAACAGTAAATACATAGGACCCGTCGAATCGACGGGTCCTATGTAAAGACGAATACAAGTCAATTTGATTTTTAACAGTAAATACATAGGACCCGTCTGGCAGACGGGTCCGATGAAAAGGCAAATACAAGTCGAGAATATTTAAAGAATATTTTTAAAACTCTTAAAGTGGGGGGGGTCCGATTTGGACCCACCCTCTTTAACGTTAAAGTCGAATACAAGTCGAGAACATTTAAAGAATATTTTTTAAAACTCTTAAAGTGGGTGGCCAAATTGGCCACCCTCTTTAACGTTAAAGTCGAATACAAGTCAATAACATTTAAAAATTTCTTTTAAAACTCTTAAAGAGGGGGAGCGATTCGCTCCCCCTGTTTTAACGTAAGAGAAAGCTCATAATTTTAGAGCCGACGCTCACATGTGAGCCGCGGCTTGAATTCCAGCCGCGGCTTTTTCATTTCATACGAAATTTTTATGGCTCACATGTGAGCCGCAAAATTTGATCTCGGTTAACAATAACGAAACTACCACAAACTTGATGTTATGCATGTATTTTTTTTCATTTTTTTGATTTGGTGATTCCATAGTAAACTAAACAACCACCGTGCTAGTTAAAAGGATCTCTACTATAATAGACAAAAGAAAAAGGTGAGGGCGATTCGCCCTCACCTTTAAGAATTCAAAAAAAAAAAAAAAAAATGAGGGGCTAGTTAAAAGAATATATTCTATAATAAAATGTATGATGCGAGAAGACATTGTGAAAAGTGCGATGTTAGCACTACTTATAAAAATTGGGCTAGACACCTAAAGTCTAAGCGCCATGAAAAAAACGACCCGGACCGGACAATGACTATCAGAAAACCTAGGAAAGCGAAACCTGTATTTGTAAATCCGAGGAAATTACACAAAGTATTTAATTTTAGTGAAAAAATATTTGAAAAAGTATTTGAAAAAAGCAAAGAACTTAGGAAAGCGAAACCTGTATTTGTAAATCCGAGGAAATTGCACAAAGTATTTAATTTTAGTGAAAAAATATTTGAAAAAAGCAAAGAACCGAGAACTGAAGTTGGAAAAAAGGAAACTGCATTTAAATCTAGATTAGTGACTTAAGATATTAAAAATACGAAAGGATTTAAAGATGCTTCCAAATTTCTTGACAGTATTAAAAAAATCGTAACTGGTTTAATCAACATGAAACTTAGAGAAATGAAACTAAAAGTTAATGTAGTTTTAATCGCAGAATTTAAAAAAGGGACTAACGAAAATAATATGGAGTATCATGAACTCAATTTCAAAACTAAAAACGTAATAATATTGCAGTCAGCAGAAGTACCAAATTGTTACGAGGAAATGAAACAGAAAATTCTAAATGAAATGGAAACGTTCGAAATAAAAGGATCTCAATGGCAACTTCACAAAATCAAACATTTAGAACTGAACGTTAACAAGTACACTCCTTTGAGAGGATCGTCTTACATCCCACTCCCTAATTTTCTACAATATAGGAAAGCAATTATAAATGTGAAAAATGACGATAATAAATGTTTCCTTTGGTCTGTTCTGTCTGCACTTCATCCAGCTGACCAACATTCGTATAGAATAGGAAAATTACATAACATGGGAACATGAGTTTGATGAAGCGTTGAAAGATATCAGTTTTCCTATGAAACTTACGAGTATAAAATTGTTTGAGAAAAGAACTGGGATTTCCATAAATGTTTACTGTCTGGATGAAAAAAATATTATAATACCCTTGGAAATAACGAAAGAGGAAAAGGAAAGGCACATTGACTTGTTTTACTTGAAAAACGAGGAAACTGAACATTATTGTTGGATCAAGGACTTATGGAAACTTGTTGGTCATAGTCAGCTAACAAAGGATGGCCACAAACGATTTTTATGTAAAATGTGCTTGAATAGCTTTGGAACTCAGATTAAATTAAACGAACATAAAGAATATTGTGGAGCTCATAAAGCTGTTAAAGTAGAACTACCAGAACCTTACGATAATGTTTTACAATTTGAAAATTATAAACGCTCCATGAAAGTACCATTCGTTATCTACTCGGACTTTGAAAGTTTCTAAGCAAACTTCAAACTTGTCAACCTGATGAAACTAATGCGTTCACTAATAAAATTCAAAAACACGAAGCTAGCAGTTTTTCATATTACATAAAGTATTCCAACGGATATTATAAACCTCCAGTCGAATATTCTGGTCCAGATTCTCCAAAAGTAATTTATATCAGAAACTGAAAGAGGAAGTTTTACACATTGCTAAGGAATATTACGATAAAATTGTACCCATGAAACCATTGACAAACGAACAGGAACAGGAATTCAAAAATGCTAAATCTTGTCACATTTGTGAGAGAGGTTTTTAACGAATTGCCTCCAATGTTAGAAAAGAAACTTGATGTAATAAGAAAAACAATTCAACACTTTATTGATAAAAAGAATGACAATCAAGCAGATATATATATTGAAGAATTAGAAGTTTTTAAGTCAAATATACCTGATAATTGTATAAAAGTAAAAGATCATGACCATTTTGTCAGGAGAATTTAGAGGTACCGCCGCATTCTCTGTGTAATTTGGAGTATCAATGTCCGAGATTCGTACCTGTATTTTTTCCACAACCTGGCTGGGTACGATGCCCACTTATTTATAAAACAACTCGGAGAGGATGAAGGGGAAATACGATTGATTCCAAATACTGAGGAAAAGTACATTTCGTTTTCAAAGATTCTTAGGTACGACTCTGGAAAATTGAATGAGAAAGGAAACAAAGTAATGAATAAAATTGAAATAAGGTTCGTGGATTCGTACAAATTTCTAGCAAGCTCTTTGGAAAAACTAGTGGGAAATTTAACGAAAGATCAATTTAAGGAACTGGTAAAACATTTTGGAACAGAGAACTTGGAGTTGATGACAAGGAAACTAGCTTACCCATATGAGTACATGGATAGTTCGGAAAGGTACGATGAAACCTGTTTGCCACCTATAGAGAAATTTTACAGCCATCTAAATAAACAAAATGTAAAAGAAAACGAATATAAAAATGCACAAGAAGTTTGGGAAAAATTCGGTATTAAAAACATGTGGGGAATTCACCGCGCTTTACAACAAAAGTGACATCTTACTGCTTGCAGATGTGATGGAAAATTTCAGAGATATTTCCCTGAAAACGTACAAACTAGATCCTGCATGGTACTACACAACACCTGGATTCTCATGGGATTGTATGTTGAAAATGACAAAAGTTAAATTGGAACTGTTGACCGATTATAATAAAATTTTAATGATAGAAAAAGGAATTCGCGGTGGAATATCTCAATGTAGTAACAGGTACGCGAAAGCAAACAATAAGTACATGGGTGAACAATATGACCCATCTAAACCTTCGAGTTACATAGCGTACGTAGACGCTAACAACCTTTATGGATGGGCAATGTCCAAATACTTACCATATGGTGGT
>CM061040.1:181563057-181803617 GCA_030762985.1 Adelphocoris suturalis
AGTGTGGTAGATTCTGTTATAAAATATCACGCTTTTTGACAATATCACGGATTATCAAGACATGATTCAGTTTGCTGTTTCCTGAATGTAAAACCTGCGAATAGGTATAATAGATGATCTACCAGAAAATTACTTGCATGATAAAAGGCAAAAAGTGTGATGATTTGGAATTATGGGATTGGCGGCTCTAATGTCTGAAACCACGGAGTCATACGGTTAAGAAGATATTTAATTTGCGATAAAATTTAGAAATTCAAACAAAATTTCAAAAAATTCGTTATAAGAGACAGGCATGAAACTGATTTTTAAATTCTATGAAAAAATTCATGAATTGCCAAAAATTACGTGATAAGAGGCAGGAACAGAGTAAGCTGCTTTGCACTCAGACAGCTCTCCTGAACCATAAATTAGCCGAATCTAACTGTTTCAGGATGCTTCCGATTAATCTGACACTCTAAAAGTAAATTATGTCAAAAAATTAGTGATAAGAGGCAAGCATGAAGGTTGAACTTGAATCAGACCATATCCTAGATTATTGAACTTGTTTGTTTATAATATGAACGGCACGTCGTGTAAATTGCGGTGGATAATTTTTATACTATACCAACGTTTAAAAAATAATATTGTTGCTATTACTAGGCGAAATAGAAAAGAGCATGTTGAATTTTACGAATATAAAAATAATAGATTAAGAAATACATGTTATAGATCACAATTTAGAAACATAGATAGTTCATTTAGGGCGTAGTCGACCATCACGACATCATGGAGGATCTAGCAATTGATTGAGCTCCGAGAGAGATTCAATGAAAAAGCCGAAATCGACTTGATCCATCAGTGATTTCGCCCCACCAGGCAGTTGAAGCAGGGAACGATAAAATAGGTAGTTCCTATCAGCGAAAGGCACGAAAAACGTCTGATGAGAGCGTGTGGGATCTTATGGTGCCGACTAACCGATACCTGACAGCAGTTTCGGGCACAGAATCAAGAGTCAACAGCCTAAAGAAGAAGGCCAAATCCGCCACAGTTCTCCGACATACCAGGGGCTCCAATATGCAAACCTGATCCCAAGAAACTCGCAACCAAAAAAAAAAAAAAGCTTCGAACGTGTGACAGTTCCCGCTAGATCCAAGGGAATGCGCTGCCGACGCTCTGTTGTTTCCCAACGGGCGTCGGGCGCTTCTTCCCGTGTTTTCGAAAGCCCGCGTTTGGCGATGGATGGGTGATCCTAGAACTGGAAAACCGATCTTCTCCGAACGTAGCATGTATGCTATTAGTACGAGTTGTATCTCTTATGGTACTGTCACCCCCCTCTCTATCTATGAGTGTGGATTTAAACCCCCATTATACCACGCAGGGCCGCCACATGGGGGGGGGGGGGCAAGTGGGCACTGTTGCCCCGGGCCCGGGCCCAGGGGGGCCCGGCCCGTTCCTGTATTTAGTAAATAAAGTATTTTAGATTTTCAGGCCTACATAAAACAGAGTGTATTACACTTGATGGGGCCCTGATCAGATTGGTTTATTATTTCCAATAATAAGCCTATGTGATCGTATAGCAAAAAAATTTTATAACCCCCCCTCAAACTTTGTCACTTTACGTTTCAAGGTGCGTAGAATCCAAATTTGAAATGTCCGTCCGCCGTTCGCCGTCCGCCGTCCGCCGTTCGCCGTCCGCCGTCCGCCGTCCGGGCCATAAAAGGCCTAAGAATTGACTTAAAAAACCCGTCCTTTCGCACATAGACTCCATTTGGGGTCTAGTTGGTCCTAACGTTTAACCATCCCGATCGCTTTACTCGCATAGATGCTATGGGCCAAAAACGGGCGAAAAAGTGTCATTTCAAGGCTTTGTTAGACTTACGCACGCACGCACGCTTGGCACGCTTGGCAGGGGGTCACGGTGGGTGGCGAGGGGGGGAGGAGGCGGCCGCGGCACCATGAGGTGGGTACGGCGTTCCTTCGAGGCATGAATATATGTTTTTTCTAGGTCATATTTGTGTGTAAATACCAATGCTTTTCCTACGCATATTTATAAACATATCCTCTCGACTTTTCGTACGTACTTAGATAATGATATTATTAAGGCAATAACTATTTGAATAGATAGGAGCTCAAATCGAGAAATATAAACATGCGTATATAATTATAGAAGTATAGGTTGTGGCAACTCGAAATTGGACACGCCGAGGAGTCTGGACGGGCCTTATGACGTACGCAAGCCAACTAAAACTACGATCATACTCAATTGAAAAAAATAATAAACCTTTGTGAAATAATTTGCAGCGTTTTATATTTGGTTTACTACACCAGACTGTTTCTCTTGAACAGTTGCGATGATTGCGATGGCCCAAAATATTACTCTTTATACCCTTTACCGCCTTTACCAGTAGCCACTCGACTGAAGACTGGGGAGAGAGCATCCATGGGCCAAGAAAGGTTGAATTCCCTTGCCATTCTCACATTGAGCACAAGTTTGCATCCAAACTTGACTTTTCTAAGGTTATTAAAGGATTTTCACTTTAAAAAGGCACGAAAGTTTTAAGTGTTTTGTCTTGTATTTTTAAAATGCAAATACACTTTTCTTCACTTCACTTCATTAGTTTTAAAATGTTTCATTTTATGAAACATGAAATTATAGCCTATTACAGTTTTCTATATTTAAAAAGTTTTCCACAATTATAATTAGAATAACAGAATGGTATTGTAACTCAACAAAACAAATTTCTCATTTTACTAATTCATATTTTTGATAGTTCTTCACTAAATAATTCTTGTATCTTTTGTTGTTATAAATCTAATTCTTCACTGCATAGCTTCATTACAAGTAGATAAACTGTAATAAAACAATTATAATTTTTTTAGATTTTTTTTTTTTTTCCAAAATTAATAAAATGTATTCTTTCAAACATAATCATTGTTTCAATTAATTCCTTCAGCCATCTTGTATACAGAGACTTTACTTTCCTTTTTAACCCGTCCATAACATTAAAATAAAGTTAATTGTATGTGTTAATTAATGATTGTAGTGGATTTGTGGTGGTAAATTCACCACAATGATTATATGAAATTTAGTCAATTTCTGCCACAATCGTCCCATTGAGGAATGAGTTCATTGGAGCTTCTCTGAATACGCCCTCTATTCACAAACAATTGAGGAGCTGACATGGAAAAGCAGTTAGGTCCAAAATTGAAAGAAAATATTTTTTCGTCGAAGTGCAAGTAAAAACTCACGCCAACGGCGTGGGAAAAGCCTTTGGTCCTCCCGTTCTTGCTAGATCGCACCGTGAATAAATGTGTGACCTTTGAATGGAGAAAGATTATGTCCAACAAATCTGATAAGAGTTCAGAGGGAGTTCCTATGAAATTTGATTTTTGGACTTAACTGCTTTTCCATGTCAGCTCCTCAATTGTATTTAAAGTAGTTAAAATAAAAATCCTATGACTGATTGGATATAGAATTTTTGTTTCAAGGTAATTTATGGCATTTTTATGGTTTTGTAATTGGTTGGTAATTACTAGAGTATGAATACCTACTTGAATTTTCAATTTTCAAGTTACACTTTACTTTTGATTAAATGTTGAATAAAACGTAGTGAAGTAGTAAGAGTTCAGCCCCTCAAGTGTTCTTATTCGAACACTGAACCTTGGTAGGAAGTATAAATGATTTTTCGTTTGGTTGGAGATAGTTTAATAGTTTTTTTAAAACAATGATCATAGCCATCTCTAGCAAAAGTGGCGCGAAAAAAAAGGGTGGGGGGGGGAGGAGGCCCGTGGCCAGAATCTGGTCCCGGGCCCGACTTGGAGATGTGGCGGCCCTGGCACCACGGGGCGCCTAAGTTCATTACATGGTAGCAGAGCATGGCTAGGATTATGTACGGCTGACGCCTAGTAATCCGATCCACTATTATTGGGGCGTTAATGTTTCAGAAGAAACATGGTCGGGTTTCTAGAAAGAATACCCATTATACTCCCTTGGATACATAAATACTTTCATTGGTTCTTGATTATTAATGTCTCAATTTATCCCCTCATATTATTTCTATTTAACATACTTAATTTTCAAGGGCATTGTTCCCAAACCCAGGGCATCGTTCCCTATTTCATAAGTCCCCATAGTGGGCACCTTCCACTGTAAGTCTCCAAAGTTGAGCAAGTTAATTCCCCAGGGCATAGTTCCCATTTTCGTAAGTCCCCAAAGTGGGCAGCTCCCTACTATAAGTCTCCTGGTTGAGCAATTTATATTATTCCCGATTGTTCCGATCTTTGATTGAATGAATACTTCATATGAAGATTCATTGACAATCCATCCTATTTCAATTTCACCTTTTTATCCTCAATCGCCAATGCAGCTATTTATTAGCGAGCATCAGTTCTCAACCAGTAAACTATTCCACCTATTTTAACATACTTACTCTTCAATCAAGTATGTTTTTTAAGGGGGGGGGAGTGTGGACAGTTCCCGCGAGATCCAAGGAAAGCGCTGCCGACGCTCTGTTGTTTCCCAACGGGCGTCGGGCGCTTCTTCCCGTGTTTTCGAAAGCAGAGCGTAGTTAGATTATGTACGGCTGACGCCTAGTAATCCGATCCACTATTATTGGGGCGTTAATGTTTCAGAAGGAACATGGTCGGGGGTTTCTAGAAGGAATACCCATTATACTCCCATGGATACATAAATACTTTCATTGGTTCTTGATCATTAATTTCTCAATTTTTCCCGTCATATTATTTCTATTTAACATACCTAATTTTCAAGGGCATTGTTCCCAAACCCAGGGCATCATTCCCTATTTCATAAGTCCTCATAGTGGGCACCTTCCACTGTAAGTCTCCAAAGTTGAGCAAGTTAATTCCCCAGGGCATAGTTCCCATTTTCGTAAGTCCCCAAAGTGGGCAGCTCCCTACTATAAGTCTCCTGGTTGAGCAATTTATATTATTCCCGATTGTTCCGATCTTTGATTGGGGGTTAACTACCTAATGAATACTTCATATGAAGATTCATTGACAATCCATCCTATTTTAATTTCACCTTTTTATCCTCAATCGCCAATGCAGCTATTTATTAGTGAGCATCAGTTCTCAACCAGTAAACTATTCCACCTAGTTTACATACTTGCTCTTCAATCAAGTATGTTTTTAAGGGGGGGAGTGTGACAGTTCCCGCGAGATCCAAGGGAAAGCGCTGCCTACGCTCCGTTGTTTCCCAACGGGCGTCGGGCGCTTCTTCCCGTGTTTTCGAAAGCCCGCGTTTGGCGATGGATGGGTGATCCTAGAACTGGAAAACCGATCTTCTCCGAACGTAGCATATATGCTATTAGTACGAGTTGTATCTCTTATGGTACTGTCACACCCCTCTCTATCTATGAGTGTGGATTTAGGCCCCCATTGCACCACGGGGCGCCTAAGTTCATTACATGGTAGCAGAGCGTGGTTAGGATTATGCACGGCTGACGCCTAGTAATCCGATCCACTATTATTGGGGCGTTAATGTTTCAGAAGAAACATGGTCGGGTTTCTAGAAAGAATACCCATTATACTCCCTTGGATACATAAATACTTTCATTGGTTCTTGATTATTAATGTCTCAATTTATCCCCTCATATTATTTCTATTTAACATACTTAATTTTCAAGAGCATTGTACCCAAACCCAGGGCATCGTTCCCTATTTCATAAGTCCCCATAGTGGGCACCTTCCACTGTAAGTCTCCAAAGTTGAGCAAGTTAATTCCCCAGTTCATAGTTCCCATTTTCGTAAGTCCCCAAAGTGGGCAGCTCCCTACTATAAGTCTCCTGGTTGAGCAATTTATATTATTCTCGATTGTTCCGATCTTTGATTGGGGGTTAACTAACTAATGAATACTTCATATGAAGATTCATTGACAGTCATTCCTGTTTTAATTTCACCTTTTTATCCTCAATCGCCAATGCAGCTATTTATTAGTGAGCATCAGTTCTCAACCAGTAAACTATTCCACCTAGTTTACATACTTGCTCTTCAATCAAGTATGTTTTTAAGGGGGGGAGTGTGACAGTTCCCGCGAGATCCAAGGGAAAGCGCTGCCTACGCTCCGTTGTTTCCCAACGGGCGTCGGGCGCTTCTTCCCGTGTTTTCGAAAGCCCGCGTTTGGCGATGGATGGGTGATCCTAGAACTGGAAAACCGATCTTCTCCGAACGTAGCATATATGCTATTAGTACGAGTTGTATCTCTTATGGTACTGTCACACCCCTCTCTATCTATGAGTGTGGATTTAGGCCCAGGGCGGTCGGGATCGCTTTCGAGCTGCGGGGTGTGTTGGTTTTAGCGAATTTTAGTAGAAAATAAACTATTGCAATGGCCCCCATTGCACCACGGGACGCCTAAGTTCATTACAAACGGGAGACTTTTTTTTTTTTTTCTCCAGCCAGTCCTTGTTAGATAAACCAACAAATTTTAAGGGGGTTAATAATAAACAAAATCAATAGGTACAACTTCATAAAGTGCCAAGATTTTTTTTTTTTTTTTTTTTTTTTTTTAATAGAAAATGCATCATATTTAGAACAAGTTTTTGTCATAAAATTGGTGATCAACAAATTCTTTGCACTAAATACTTTTTCGTTGGTTCTCCAGTTTTCAGATGCTTAATCTTAATTTCAACATCCCAATTTCGTAAATTCGTGAATATAATGATATTAATTCAGAATGCAGGCTCCACCATGTGTAGTGAAGGCAGCTTTCGTTTTGCAGGCTTTTTGGTTTATTATTTCCAATAATAAGCCTATGTGATCGTATAGCAAAAAATTTTTATAACCCCCCCTCAAACTTTGTCACTTTACGTTTCAAGGTGCGTAGAATCCAAATTTGAAATGTCCGTCCGCCGTTCGCCGTCCGCCGTTCGCCGTCCGCCGTCCGCCGTCCGCCGTCCGGGCCATAAAAGGCCTAAGAATTGACTTAAAAAAACCCGTCCTTTCGCACATAGACTCCATTTGGGGTCTAGTTGGTCCTAACGTTTAACCATCCCGATCGCTTTACTCGCATAGATGCTATGGGCCAAAAACGGGCGAAAAAGTGTCATTTCAAGGCTTTGTTAGACTTACGCACGCACGCACGCCTGGCACGCTTGGCAGGGGGTCACGGTGGGTGGTGAGGGGGGTGAGCGGGGGGTGGAGTGAGAGGAGGCGCCGCGGCACCTTGTGGTGGGTACGGCGTTCCTTCGAGGCATAAATATATGTTTTTTTCTAGGTCATATTTGTGTGTTAATTCCAATGCTTTTCCTACGCATATTTAATAACATATCCTCTCGACTTTTCGTACGTGGTTAGATAATCGTATTATTAAGGCAATAACTATTTGAATAGATAGGAGCTCAAATCGAGAAATATAAACATGCGTATATAATTATAGAAGTATAGGTTGTGGCAACTCGAAATAGGACACGCCGAGGAGTCTGGACGGGCCTTATGACGTACGCAAGCCAACTAAAACTACGATCATACTCAATTGAAAAAATAATAAACCTTTGTGGAATAATTTGCAGCGTTTTTAATTTGTTTTTCATACAATTAGTTTTAACAATTTCTTCGTACGCAAGTTGCTCACATTTCAATACAATTTAAAATTAGACCTAATACAAAAGGTGGAAATTTAAGGAAATTCGCCCATACGATGATGCTGCATGCCTGTTTCTTTGCAAAGTTTGTTGGTCTGGATGCTCGCAAGCTCGCACCTCTAAAATATATAAAAAGTCCAGTCATGCAGCATGACCCCATGAGCGAATTTTTGAAGAAATCTTCGACATTTCAGATCTTCGACATGAGATTGGGTCTGCGTGCTAGTACGAACATAAATAGAACTTCTTCATAATTTCATGGCTGATATTTTCTAAGCCACAGTCAGTATTAAAGCTACATCAAGTCCTAAAACAGTTGAGCGTAAAACATAGAAAGAGAGCGACCGAGAGACTCGGAGGACGGAATATTTCACAGAGTAAACTCATCAGTTGTGATTACTTTTGGTTTATTATTTCCAATAATAAGCCTATGTGATCGTGTTGCAAACAATTTTTATAAACCCCCCTCAAACTTTGTCACTTTACGTTTCAAGGTGCGTAGAATCCAAATTTGAAATGTCCGTCCGCCGTCCCCCGTCCGCCGTCCGCCGTTCGCAGTTCGCCGTCCGGGCCATAAAAGGCCTAAGAATTTACTTAAAAAACACGTTCTTTCGCACATAGACTCCATTTGGGGTCTAGTTGGTCCTAACGTTTAACCATCCCGATCGCTTTACTCGCATAGATGCTATGGGCCAAAACGGGTGAAAAGTGTCTTTTTCGACGCTTTGACTGTTAGACGTGTTAGACGCACGCCTGGCACGCTTGGCAGGGGGTCACGGTGGGTGGTGAGGTGAGTGAGCGGGGGGTAGAGTGAGAGTAGGCGCCGCGGCACCATGAGGTGGGTACAGCGTTCCTACCAATGCTTTTCCTAAGCATATTTAATAACATATTATCCTCTCGACTTTTCGTACGTACTTAGATAATGATATTATTAAGGCAATAACTATTTGAATAGATGGGAGCTCAAATCGAGAAATATTAACATGATGTGTATATAATTATAGAAGTATAGGTTGTGGCAACTCGAAATAGGACATGCCGACACGCCGATTCTCGTAATTCTTATTTTGTTCCATCAAGAATTCGATTTAGTTTTGGAACGTATGCCGGAGTTTCAGATTTCATAGTGAAAAAACTTAAACTGATCCTTCATGAGCTCATAGTTCCTAATACTGTTTTCTGAGTGTTAGCTATTAGTTACCAACGCTATAAAATGTCTATTAAACTTTGCTCTTTGCTTTGATATGCTATCATGGAAATAGGCGGGAATCAGTTTTCAGTGTCGTAATATTTGTGACCAGTTCCGTTTTCATCAAGTTGGAAGCGTCGTGTTAGCAGTTTGGTTAAGGACTCACCACATAAAGTAAGTACATTCCACCTATCAATACCTCATTTTTCGTTTGTTTTCTTTTTTAACTATTCCTGGCTATTATACAGTTCGTGTTTATGCAGTGTAGATGAGTATTCCATAACATAAAAGCTGGGTTTGAGGTATGTCGAATACTGGTACAGATTTTACCCAAGTTCCAGTAGTCGACAGGGGGTGTCGACTTTTGGAGTATCCCCAATTTTGCCTTGAGCCAGTACTTGACATGACGATTTTTCCCAATGCCAAACATACTTACTAGGGATCGGTATCAAACGACAGAACATAGATTAATAATCTTCACTAAATAATCGATTTACCGATTCTTTATGACTAAGAAAATCGATTAGTCGGAAAAAAGTTCCAGTTATGCAACATGATTGTATGGACGAATTTTCCTAAATCATCATATTAAGTAAGTATGTTTATTTTGTATTATATAATACATTATGTTATATTATATAGGGGTTGAAATCTAAGAATCTTTTCAGAATACCTCTGAAAATGTTTGAAGCCGTTGTAATACTTTCAATTTCTAAGAAAATTCGTCAAATCTTATTCATCTTTAATAAATTATAGGTAAGTACATTTAATTAATAATAAATTCCATAAATGAGAACTCTACTCATTTTTTTTACATCATTCTGAGCCGATTTTCTGAGTAAATGTTGGACATTACCCCCTCTCCCTACCCTTGGATATTCAAAACCATCAAATACTATCTCCCACCACTTGATGGATGATGAATGATATGTTTAAATATTTTTACATCATTCTGAGCCGATTTTATGATTAAATGATGGACATTACCCCCTCTCCCTACCCTTGGATATTCAAAACCATCAAATACTATCTCCCAACACTTCCAGGATCATGAATGCAATTTTTAAAATTTTTTTACATCATTCTGAGCCGATTTTGTGGGTAAAATGTTGGACATTACCCCCTCTCCCTACCCATGGATATGCAAAACCATCAAATACTATCTCCCGCCACTTCCCGGATGATGAAGCTTTTTTTTTTTTTTTTTACATCATTCTGAGCCGATTTTCTGAGTAAATGTTGGACATTACCCCCTCTCCATACCGTTGGATATGCAAAACCTTCAAATACTATCTCTCAACACTTCCAGGATCATGAATACAATTTTTTAATTTTTTTTACATCATTCTGAGCCGATTTTCTGAGTAAATGTTGGACATTACCCCCTCTCCCTACCGTTGGATATTCAAAACCATCTAATACTATCTCCCGACACTTCACGGATGATGAAGCATTTTTTTTTTTTTTTTTTTTTTTTTACATCATTCTGAGCCGATTTTATGAGTAAATGTTGGACATTACCCCCTCTCCCTACCCTTGGATATTCAATACCGTCAAATACTATCTCCCGCACCTTCCCGGATGATGAAGCATTTTTTTTTTTTTTTTTTTTTTTTTTTTTTTACATCATTCTGAGCCGATTTTATGAGTAAATGTTGGACATTACCCCCTCTCCCTACCCTTGGATATTCAAAACCATCAAATACTATCTCCCGCCACTTCCCGGATGATGAAGCATTTTTTTTTTTTTTTTTTAACATTATTCTGAGCCGATTTTATGAGTAAATGTTGGACATTACCCCCTCTCCCTACCCTTGGATATCAAAACTATCAAATACTATCTCTCAACACTTCCAGGATCATGAATACAATTTTTAAATTTTTTTTACATCATTCTGAGCCGATTTTCTGAACCCCCTTAGAATTCCCTATATATATATACCTATATATATATATATATATATTCGAAAAAGCGCAAACTTCATGAATTGTTTCATAATGCCTCAAAACGGATTTCAATAAAGAAATTTTTCAAAATTTTTGATTTGAACATTTTCTGAGCCATTGCAATAGCTTGATTTTCTAAGGAAACTTGCTATAACCACTCTAAATACAAAATTGAAACTGTTCACCATCCTGATATTCTTCTTGTTCGACGTCAAAGTGAGGTTGGAGCTTTGAGACCAGTTTTATGACAAATTTATAAATCGGATATCCTTCCCTTTACTTTTCAATGTATTTTGTTATCCATTTCAGTCCCCTCACGATTTCTAACTGGAAAAATTCTCTTTATCTCTGTGGAACTTGTACCGGGTCGCTTCTCACCTCTTCCCGAACCAACACCGCGTCAATATTAAAAATACTCCTTGTGATAAATACTCCTCTCTCTCTCCCGGCATCAGCATTTATCTCGGTTCATATTTTAATAACAGCGTCTTGTTTGTTCAGGATTGCGATTCTAACTGGTCCTTTATCCGTTTGGAAGTTGGAATATCGCACTCGTTTCATTTCAGATCATCATTTCCTCACAAGCGTCTGACGCCGCGTGGTGCACCTCTTTCAAAGAGCCATAAAAAAGTAAGTTAGTATCTTGCCTCATAAATTCACCATAATTCCTAGTATTAACTGTAATCAATAACAGTAAGACACTTTATTGCGTATAATGACATGTTATAGGCATAGATTACGAACCCAAGCTGCATGCTCAGTAGGTACCAAGTTGTATTTTCATAAATATGAATTACTTTTCCCCCAAAATCGATTTCTTGTCATCTATTCGTCCGATTTCGTTCAAACGCGAGGAATAGATGGTTATATGTTCCAGAAACATTCCTTGTGAGTTATACTGCGATTGGTGGGGTGATAAGAAAAGTCCAGTCATGCAGCATGACCCCATGAGCGAATTTTTGAAGAAATCTTCGACATTTCAGTCGCTATTGATCGTGTTGAGAAATTTAAGTTTATGATTTTGATAGACAAGCATGGAATCAAATTATTAACACATGCACAGAGTAAACTCATCAGTTGTGATTACATTTTTTTTTAACATGTATCATGTTTTAGCCCTGGGGTCCTAGCAATTTTTGCGCGTCAATTTTGCGAGTCAATTTTTTTCCGCGCACGAAACATTATAGTGTTACAGTGATTTCCGCCTACAACCGAGTCGTTGCTAGGGAAATGGTACTTCGTCGTTTTTCATCCCACAAAATTCGTTGACCATTCGTTCGAAAGCTCTCGATTTATCCAACAACATTATGTTAACTACGGCGAAGTACGTGTCCAACAAACTGAGTTATGAGCATGGTTATATAAATAATTGTTTACACACAGGTGATCATTCTCAATAATTGATATTGTGAACATGATTGCAACCGCTTGTTAATTTTTGATGTTTTCATAGAATTTCGAATCAATATCGAGGAGAAAACATGATACATGGTTGAAATTTTTGGTTCTAGAACAGAAATAATTTTAGTTTTCACCTAAAAATATATTTTAATTCGCTAAATATTGACAATAGGGCATACGGGGTGTCACAGTCAAAGAATTTTTTTTTTAAAGCTCCTACTACCTACGTTTTAAACAGCATGGTTCTAGGATTGGTTATACAGGGATACTTCCATAAGAGTAGTTCAATCTGAA
The DNA here is from genome assembly GCA_030762985.1 of Adelphocoris suturalis. Lineage (NCBI taxonomy): Eukaryota > Metazoa > Arthropoda > Insecta > Hemiptera > Miridae > Adelphocoris > Adelphocoris suturalis. The sequence goes on from CM061040.1 coordinate 181,575,472, forward strand.
TTGGGACAATGTTTCATGCAAATATTACCAATTTTTACAACTAGCGAACGGCATTATTGCGATTTTTGACTGATTTTCAACTTTGAAATTTTTGAAAACTTGATACATATTCTTATAGGAAATTTTACGCTGATCCGAATATACCACATGTTAGTATGCTGAAAAAATTATTTCGCACAACAAATCGCAAAAAACAGGCTATTTTGAAATTTTTGACTACATTTTTGAAAATTTCAACCCGAAGAGGTAATCCGATCATGCTGGCCAACGAACTTGAACTTTCGTTTTGTGTCCTTAACATTTTAAAATTTGTTTGAAGTTTCTAGCACAATTCTACGGACAGTTATCGTCTGTAATGACACATACATACATACATACATACATACATACATATATACATATATACATACATACATACATACATAAAAAAATGCGTTAAACTTCAGAATATGATTCAGAATAGCCTGAAACGGATTTCTGCATAAAAATTTTCCAAAAATTCACATTCTACAAATTTTGAGGCGAGAGCAATAGCTTAATTTTCTTCAAAAATTTCGCTAATAGCGCATGCACAAAACTAAAATTGATCGACACAGACAAAACTCCGATACTAATGCTCCGATTTTTATGAAATTTTCAAGGATTGTGCGGTCTAGGTCTTAGACGTTCCCCTATAAATTTCATTGCCGTTGGAGTAATAAGAGTCTGTGCGCATGCGCAAACGTAAATTTCTTATGACGTCGACTAATTAATTATTTTAACTCGTACTTTATTCTTTAACTAATTCTATACGTCCATGTTACACTATGTGAGGAAGCTATGCATACCCAACTTGGGAGAATTTTTTGTTATCACATTGCCCCCCCCCCCCCCCCCTCCCTCCTGTATACAGCATATATTCTGCTTAACAAATGTGTGGCACGAAAAGTTATTTTAAAAAATCTTAGCTCCGTTACTACTGGGGCCACGGAGCTGCGGTTGGTTGCATTCGACGCAGAAATGTTGCTTCTAAACGTACTTGTATCAAATTTTTTTTCCGCTACCACAATCTTTTTCCAAAATCTCAAAAACGCCCAAAAACCAAAGTCAAAACACCAAAAGCCACGGTTTTTGGGCTTTAAAGTGCTCATTAGATACAGAGGTCGAAAACTATAGGATACGACGCCTCATCTCTTCAAATGAAAGAACTGGACGAATTGGTCCAAAAAGGGAAATATTTTAAAAATATCTCACAATGCTGATGAGATGGAAAAAAATGAGCATCGGATTCGTGTTCTGCACACTCAAGAACCCTAGATTTGATAATAAGATCTCCGTCACGGTACATAACTTTTCTCTTGTTAACCTATGTAATTATTTCCTCAACCCGTTCCACCTTAATACTATATTTAAAATCTACTATTTTCAATATTTTGAATGCTTAGTTTTTCAGACCTTATTAAATATGATTAAAAATATTCCAGTAATGCAGCATGATTGAATGAGCGAATCTTCGTAAAATCTTTTGTAAGAAAATTCGCTAATAAAATCAAATTTTTAAACAAATTCATCTATCAGTGAATTTTTTCTAAGATAAATTTGTTCTTCAACTAATTCCATGTCTCAATGTCCATGTTGCGAATTTGGAGGGAAAAATATGTCTTCTCGTTAAAAAACATTGCCCCCCCCCCCCCCCCCCCCCCTCCCCAATGAAATAGAGGGTTTTCTTGAAAAATTACGTTCTATGAAAATACAAGTTAGGGGTCGGTTTGAACGTATTTATTTACGCTGAATCGAATGGTTAAGGAATCGTTTTTCAACATTAAGACATAGGTAGTTTTCTCCCTTAATTAGCAACGTAAGAGTAAAATTGAGTACACCGTTGGAAGGCTGGGATTGTGATGCAACTTTTAGGTATTCAGCGTGAAAATGTCCGTCCAGGACGTTTCGAGAGACAAATTTTGAAGAATGTGAGCATTTTCGAAACACACACACATACACACACCCACACACACACCCACACACTCACACACACAAACACACACACACACATACACACACACACACTCACATACGCACTCACACACACACACATACACACACAAAGTACACTGTACATAGGAGTGACGAGGGGGGGGGGGGTGTTCCTTGTAAAATATTTATATTACTTTATAGTGGTGAGACCACATCCAGTAAAATCATGTTCTATTCGTCTTTCTTACCAAAATCGTATACATTCTAGACGTAAGAACGTCCTGTAATGCATGCATTACTTACCAATAATTTGTTTTGAGATTACTCTATTTGGCAAACAATGGTTTCAGGTTATTGAACAACATCGTCTGCCGGGAAGATTTGTACACTGGCCATGGGGGTATAGTCGCACTTCCATGCTGGCATGTCCTGCATCACCAATGTTGGTTGATGTGGTCGAACATCAAGAGCAACTGTCCAACTTGTAGAGCTCCCAACGTTTCCAAAACATACCTCAAACTCGTACTACAGGTAAGATTTTTGCATTTTCTATAAGTGCGAAATAATGTGATAGCATAATTTTTAGGACACACTTCCCATAGAGACCGAGAACCTTAAGAAAAATATTAAATTAATCTACCAATTAGATACTCACCAAGCCCCCCAAAAGTGGTAAAAACATCTTAACGACGGAATTTTCGAACGAAACATGGTGCATCCATGTATACTGGGGCGCAGAATCCAAATCAGAAGTCAGATATTGTTTAAAAAAATGCCTAATGATAGATTTAATAAATTTTATACGTATTTGCGAGTTTTAGCAAATTCTTGTAGAAAATGAAGCTATTGCAATGGCTCCAAACATGTTAAAATAAAAAATTTCTAAAATGTTCTTCATTGAAACCCGTTTTGAGACATTCTGAGACGAATCCTAGAGGTTAACATTTTTTCATATATATATATATATATATATATATATATATATATTTAAATATGTATAAATGTGTCCTTCTAGACAATAACACACTCTGAACGAAAGGACGAGTTTGTTGGCCAGCATTTTTTGAGCACATTAAATTGGTCAAATTTTAAAAAATTACTGACAAAACCACTAAAAATAGCAAAAAACGGTATTTTTTAGCAAAACATTGCTCAAATAAAGTTAAATCACTATAAAATAGAGCATAAAAAATTATGTGCAAAACTATGCTGAAAAATGTACATAAATTGCATTAAAATGTGCTAAAAAAAATTGATAAGAACGGCAAAGAAGTTAAATTAAAAAAAGTCCAGTCATGCAGCATGACCCAATGAGCGAATTTTTGAAGAAATCTTCGACATTTCAGTCGCTATTGATCGTGTTGAGAAATTTTATTTTATGATTTTGATAGACAAACATGGAATCAAATTATTAACACATGCACAGAGTAAACTCATCAGTTGAGATTACTTTTTTTTTTTTCTAAAGCACCTACTACCTACGTTTTAAACAGCATGGTTCTAGGATTAGTTATACAGGGATACTTCCATAAGAGTAGTTCAATCTGAATTTGGACAATGTTTCATGCAAATATTACCGATTTTTACAACTAGCGAACGGCATTATTTCGATTTTTGACTGATTTTTCAACTTTGAAATTTTTGAAAACGTGATACATATTCTTATAGGAAATTTTACGCTGATTCCGAATATACCACATGTTAGTATGCTGAAAAAATTATTTCGCACAACAAATCGCAAAAAACAGGCTATTTTGAAATTTTTGACTACATTTTTGAAAATTTCAACCCGAAGATGTAATCCGATCATGCTGGCCAACGAACTTGAACTTTCGTTTTGTGTCCTTAACATTTTAAAATTTGTTTGAAGTTTCTAGCACAATTCTACGAACAGTTATCGTCTGGAATGACACATACATACATACATACACACATATATTAATTGCTATGCAATTCTTAGGCCGACCCCCAATAATTTTAACACAGAATGTGTTTTAGCCATGGACTAACTAGCCGAAAATGGAACGCGGGATGGTAACGAAATGTGTGACGGATGATTTTCACGTACAACCGAGTCGTTGCTAGGGAAATGGTACTTCGTCGTTTTTCATCCCACAAAATTCGTTGACCATTCGTTCAAAAGCTCTCGATTTATCCAACAATATTATGTTAACTACTGCGAAGTGCGTGTCCAACAAACTGAGTTATGAGCATGGTTATATAAATAATTGTTTACACACAGGTGATCATTCTCAATAATTGATACTGTGAACATGATTGCAACCGCTTGTTAATTTCTGATGATTTCATTGAGCTTGTGTTTCGATGATTTGATTCATAGCAGGTGATCTGAGTATTACGAAAACGGTTTGATTTGTGAAGCGGAGGTTAAATAATTTGAATAGGTAATTTCTATACTTTACACTCTAGGAAGCTGTAATTTCGTTTGTAGCCTCTTTAGGACATTTACTTGATAAATCGCTCTTGATTTATCACGAATTTATTTCGTATTTTTTTTCGTAGTTTCATACTATCTCTATCTATCTCTATTATTTTATTAATAAGAATGAAACTCCGTTTGTCTGTCTGTTTGTCTGTTTGTCGTGTCTATGCACGGCCAAACGGCTGAGTGGGGGGAGTCTACGAGTGGGGGGATCTTCTTGGGATTTTCCGATAGGGGGAGCGAGCAAATTTAAAATTTTCTAATCCCAGCCGAACCATGGGCCGTAGGGCGGGAGGGGGGTCGAAGTAAGAATTAATGTGCGCTTTTTGGACTTCCCCGCATCCTCTACCCCTCTAAACGGCCGTCGACAATTCCGGAAAAATACCGGTTTCGTAGGTTTTTGAACGAGGAAGACGACGGCGCGATCGGATCGCGGAAAAAGTATCGGGAAATGCGTCAAAAAAATGCGAGAGTACGGACCCGTTTTCTCGAAAAGTCCGCCGAAAAACTTGGTTTTTTCCGATTAAAATATACCCCATAAAGGTACGTTTTTCGGAATGGTTTTCGCGGGCGAAATACAGCTTTGGGTCCGCCGAATCTGAATCCGAAATCGGATATCGAAAAAAGTGACGAGAACTCGGTCAAATTGCGAGCAGAAGCGAGCAAAGCGATTAAAATGATTCTGCCGTGGACGAGAGAAGGCTCAAGAATTGACGTGAAGGGTTCGATGTCACAACATTGCGAGGCGAGCAGGTATGCCTACATAGGTACCTACCTTGCGACACACATATACAGGTATACCTTGCGAGCGAAGCGAGCAACATCCCCGAATAAACTTTTCGTGGTTCCACGTAGTTTTATAAGATTTAATTTGTTTGTAATAATTCCCAACTGAAAAAAACGTCTGCCAAGTTGGGTGGGCAGTATAACTTCCTCAAGCGAGCGAAGCGAGCAGCATCCCCTACAGAAGTTAAGCCTACCCTTAGAGATCTACCGTTTGCGAGCGAAGCGAGCAGCATCCCCTACAGAAGTTAAACCTACCCTTAAAGATCTACCGTTTGCGAGCGAACCGAGCAACATCCCCTAAATGCCATACTTTGCGAGCGAAGCGAGCAACATTTTCTACATGCCAGACTTTGCGAGCGAAGCGAGCAACATATCCTACATGCCAGACTTTGCGAGCGAAGCGAGCAATATTCCCTACATGCCACACGTTGCGAGCGAAGCGAGCAACCTAATGGGGGGTCCGGGGGGCTTGCCCCCGGCTGGACGTGGAGGCGAGCGTAGCGAGCCGGAGCGGCTAGTTATTAATAAGAATGAAACTCCGTTTGTCTGTTTGTTTGTCTGTTTGTCGTGTCTATGCACGGCCAAACGGCTGAGTGGGGGGAGTGTACGAGTGGGGGGATCTTCTTGAGATTTTCCAAAAGTGGGAGCGAGCGAATTTAAAATTGTTTAATCCCACCCAAACCATGGGCCGTAGGGCGGGAGGGGGGTCGAAGTAAGAATTAATGTGCGCTTTTTGGACTTCCCCGCTTCCCCTACCCCTCTAAACGGCCGTTGACAATTCCGGAAAAATACGGGTTTCGTAGGTTTTTGAACGAGGAAGACGACGGCGCGATCGGATCGCGAAAAAAGTATCGGGAAATGCGTTAAAAAAATGCGAGAATACGGACCCGTTTTCTCGAAAAGTCCGCCGAAAAACTTGGTTTTTTCCCATTAAAATATACCCCATAAAGGTACGTTTTTCGGAACGGTTTTCACGGGCGAAATACAGCTTTGGGTCCGCCGAATCTGAATCCGAAATCGGATATCGAAAAAAGTGACGAGAACTCGGTCGAATTGCCAGCGGAAGCGAGACTAAGCTATTAAAATGAGAAATTATATGTGCTGTGGACGCGAGAAGGCTCTAGGAAGACAGACGTGTTTGGGGTTCGATAACTCAGGTACAGGTTTCGGTGTTTGGGTGTTGCGAGCAGGTACACATAGGTACCTTGCGAGCGAAGCGAGAGCCATTTCAACAGAATAAATTCGGATTTTTTCCTACAAATATACAGCAATACCTTGCGAGCGAAGCGAGCAACATCCCCGAATAAACTTTTCGTGGTTCCACGTAGTTTTATAAGATTTAATTTGTTTGTAAGAATTCCCAACTGAAAAAAACGTCTGCCAAGTTGGGTGGGCAGTATAACTTCCTCAAGGATATACAGGTATACCTTGCGAGCGAAGCGAGCAACATCCCCTAATAAAATGTTCGTGGTTCCACGTAGTTATATAAGATTTAATTTATTTGTAAGAATTTCCAACAGAAAAAAACGTCTGCCAAGTTGGGTGGGCAGTATAACTTCCTCAAGCGAGCGGAGCGAGCAACATCCCCTACAGAAGTTAAAACTACCCTTAGAGATCTACCGTTTGCGAGCGAAGCGAGCAACATCCCCTACACATTGCAATTGTAATACATCGCATGTATACAGCCACACTTTGCGAGCGAAGCGAGCAACATTCCCTACATGCCACACTTTGCGAGCGAAGCGAGCAACATCCCCTACATGCCACACTTTGCGAGCGAAGCGAGCAATATTCCCTACATGCCACACTTTGCGAGCGAAGCGAGCAATTTAACGGGGGGTCCGGGGGGCTTGCCCCCCGGCTGGACGTGGAGGCGAGCGTAGCGAGCCGGAGCGGCTAGTAACTATATAAATTGATGTTATAAATGAATAGTAAACAATGACGCTTGTTTGGTTGTCACTTGGTTGCGCGACAACGCAAACACATTCTGTGTTTCAATAATTTCGTCCGAAGTATGTAAATAGAGGTAACCGAGGGTCCAGGGGGCTTGCCCCCTGGCGAGGCGCGGAGCGCCGAGTTTTTTTAAAATGCCCACTTTTTTTGTGTAACGTTTTTTGTCCCGAGATGGGAAGCGAGAGGTCGTGGGTTCGAATCCCGGCCAGGCCTGAAAATTTTTTTTTTTTTTTCTCGTGATTTTAACGTCGTATGTTTGTATGTATATATATATATATATATATATATATGTGTGTGTGTGTGTGTGTGTGTGTGTGTGTGTGTGTGTGTGTGTGTGTGTGTGGTGTGTGTGTGTGTGTGTGTGTGTGTGTGTGTGTGTGTGTGTGTGTGTGTGTGTGTGTGTGTGTTTGTGTGTGTGGTGTGTGTGTGTGTGTGTGTGGTGTGTGTGTGTGTGTGTGTGTGTGTGTGTGTGTGTGTGTGTGTGTGTGTGTGTGTGTGTGTGTGTGTGTGTGTGTTTGTGTGTGTGTGTGTGTGTGTGTGTGTGTGTGTGTGTGTGTGTGTGTGTGTGTGTGTGTGTGTGTGTGTGTGTGTGTGTGTGTGTTGTGTGTGTGTGTGTGTGTGTGTGTGTGTGTGTGTGTGTGTGTGTGTGTGTGTGTGTGTGGTGTGTGTGTGTGTGTGTGTGTGTGTGTGTGTGTGTGTGTGTGTGTGTGTGTGTGTGTGTGTGTGTGTGTGTGTGTGTGTGTGTGTGTGTGTGTGTGTGTGTGTGTGTGTGTGTGTGTGTGTGTGTGTGTTGTGTGTGTGTGTGTGTGTGTGTGTGTGTGTGTGTGTGTGTGTGTGTGTGTGTGTGTGTGTGTGTGTGTGTGTGTGTGTGTGTGTGTGTGTGTGTGTGTGTGTGTGTGTGTGTGTGTGTGTGTGTGTGTGTGTGTGTGTGTGTGTGTGTGTGTGTGTGTGTGGTGTATTTGATTTGATAAAATTGTTGACCGTAAATCGTATAGTAAATATTGAAATCGGAGACTTCGAATGTTTGTTGAGGTGCGGTCGGTTAAGTACACAGGCTTTTGTAACCAACCTTTCGTACGTTTATTCGTTCATCATCAGGGGTGTGAGTGGTGTGGGAAGGTGAATAGCACAATATCTGTAAACTGATAGGTAGTAATAAGAATTCACTGCAGTTCAGAGCGTTGTACACCCATGGAATTTTAACATCGACATCACCTCAACAAACATCTGAAGTCTCCGATTTCAATATTCACTTTACAGATATAATAGAATTTGAGTACATTGCGTGCAAAGCAATTGTATACTAGAAAAATTGAATACTGAATACAAACTGATACACACACGCGCGCACACACAATCACACACACATGCACACACACACACACAAAACAACACACACACAAACTGATACACACTTTCTGATAGTGAATTGTATACTGCAATCGTATACTCGAATTGTATTGTTGTGTTTGTATTGTAATTGTAAGTATCAATTAGCAAATTTTTGAAAATCAAAATTTTCAATGATTTGATAATATTGATACTTCTTACAGAATTTCTTGGCAATGTACTCAAATTCCATAACAATCCAACATTAATATAAAACTATAATTTCCGAAAATTCCATCAACTATCATGCTGAACAACTAAAACTTGTTTCCAGACCCCCACCGCAACTGAGCCTAGAGTTTCCAAACCCCGAGGAACCTGGAACTCCCGAGAAAGGGTCCCCAGACGACTATGCGACTCCCCAAGAATCATTCGATTCCGAGAACGTTGCGCAGAATCACGCTATAACTTTCTCCTCAGAGAAAGTTATAGCGGCCTTCTGCGCAACGTTCTCGGAATCGAATGATTCTTGGGGAGTCGCAGAGTCGTCTGGGGACCCTTTCACCTCAGTGAAAGTTATAGCGTGCTTCTGCGAAACGTTCTCGGAATCGAATGATTCTTGGGGAGTCGCAGAGTCGTCTGGGGACCCTTTCACCTCAGTGAAAGTTATACCGTGCTTCTGCGAAACGTTCTCGGAATCGAATGATTCTTGGGGAGTCGCAGAGTCGTCTGGGGACCCTTTCACCTCAGTGAAAGTTATAGCGTGCTTCTGCGCAACGTTCTCGGAATCGAATGATTCTTGGGGAGTCGCAGAGTCGTCTGGGGACCCTTTCACCTCAGTGAAAGTTATAGCGTGCTTCTGCGAAACGTTCTCGGAATCGAATGATTCTTGGGGAGTCGCAGAGTCGTCTGGGGACCCTTTCACCTCAGTGAAAGTTATACCGTGCTTCTGCGAAACGTTCTCGGAATCGAATGATTCTTGGGGAGTCGCAGAGTCGTCTGGGGACCCTTTCACCTCAGTGAAAGTTATAGCGTGATTCTGCGCAACGTTCTCGGAATCGAATGATTCTTGGGGAGTCGCATACAGAAAACTTATCATGGAGGTAAAACCATTTTCTACTTTTTAATAGATTTTTCACTATCTTATTGATGTTATTCAGTGGACATGAAACATAATTTTCTGGACCGCCTTCAATTTATGGTCCCTGTAAATAAACCTTTGTGAATCAGGGGAGGAATACATGTATGTATTCTGCTATTTTAAGTCTGTTTGCCTCTTACTAATTGTCAACTCCTAAATTTGTATCTCAAGATCGCATTTTAGCGCATTTTCAAAGAAGTTTACTGAAGGGTCGGTGGCTAGAAAGTGGAGCCGTGGTGGGGTGCTGGTCCCCCACCTCGGTGGAGTCTTTCTCCCTCAAGAGGGGGCCCACTAAGTGGGCACCGCGCCTTAAGAGCAGGCTGTGGTGTCGGCCATGTTTTCTGCTCCCATAAGGAATCAACGTTATTTTCCCGACGTCATAAATCCTCGAATCATGCACCGATTTCCATGATTTTTTTTTTAATCTTCAAGTGAAACCAATCTTTAGCAATCCGTCGAGGCGTTTTTTGAGAAAAATGTCACTAGAAGCTGCAATTCATCAAGAAAGTCACAGCAAGAAAATCTCCCCCTGACGGATGTCTTCCTTAGGTCTCACGCTTCAATTTAAGTGTTCAAACGACAAAATCGTTCGATTTTTCATGAAGTTCTGTGATCGGGAAACTGAATTTGCGATTCGATGGCTTTTCAAACTTCCGAAGCGAGGCGGACGTCGAGGAAGTTCAGGGGTTTTACGCTAGATGCCACTAACTTCGACCACTCTTCCCGCCTGCGATCTGAGATCGGGTCACTAGGGATTTTGATGAAACAGTTTGCGTTTCTTTGATGAAACAATGTGCCATCAAAGTACCATCCCTTTGACAAAATGACATCCATTTTTTTTACGGAACCTGTCCTTACTTTTTTATAATTTTTTTTTCCTAATCGAGCTACCGTGCTGAAATATATATAGATATTTTCAAGGCATCTAGACTACCATTACAAGGTTTGAATACGCAAGGCGCCGTGTTTAGGTAATGTACCGTAGACTACGTCTAATAAACATATACGAGTTATTTATGTAGTGGATTTATATATGTTTGACTTGGTGTAGGTAGACCAAGTGGGACATTTATATTCTGGTTATGCGGGTTATTCCCTGTGGTATTTCTGTAAGGAATGTGAGCGGAATCGCCAAGGTCAGCTTGCTTGGCGGGAGGAACTTGAGGATAGTTCGTGTAGCAGCCGCGTGGAGCACTGGGCTCGCTTAGTGGGTGCTGGGTTCGATCTGTTTGGTGCTGAGCCGTTGTGTAATATTCCGGCCTAAGATTTATATCTGTAGGGGGAATATACTGGGCTTGGTTGAGGTACTGAAAAGTATCCTTTGTTTTAAGCATGTTGGGAGTGTGTTTGACACTCGGATCGGCCGGGTAGCCTTGCGTAGAATATCGTGGATATTCAGATATTTTTGTCGAATCATGATGATTGACTTCAGAGCGGGTCTGGAGGGTATCCTCGAACTTTTGTGTGTGTGAGGCTTGTCCTAACGTTTCCTTCATGAATACGTTAGGTAGTAAGGCGATCTCTTCGCGAGAATCGAGCCTTTGTCCGTCGCTAGGAACAGCGGACGAGTCGAGTAGCGGGTAGGGAGCGCTGCGTGGGCTAGGGCTCCCGGCCGCGCCGTGTTCTGCTTCCTCTTGCATGAGGAAGTAGGACGGGCGGCGCTCCATCGATGTACCCGAGTTTGTTAACTCGTTTTCAATACCTCTCTCGTATAGGATGGAGGATTTGGAAGGTGGACTCGCTTGACAGAGCTTCTTTCCTTTGCTCGGATGTCAGGGTCCTACCTTGTAGCCTTGAAAAAGGCTTCCTTGGACGATAAATTAGAGCGGATGAGCTGAGTAATTTATCGGCGTGCCCCAGCGGTCGGTGACGAGCTTAGTGCTACGAAACCCGGGCGATATGTCTCGGAACGTCCCAGCGGGCGTACGATCTAATGAGAATATCAATAGATGTACCGGGTGGCGTCCTGACAGAAGAACTACGTTGGGCAATGAGCAGGATAAATAATCACTGGACTCGTAGATGCCAATGCGAGATCTGTGAGGAGAGAAGATATGCCTTGTAGAAAGCAGTAGAAAGCCGTTCTGAGAGGAACTCGTGAGCAGAAGGGTCGTCAGCGTAGAGCGTGTAGAATCTTCGTACTGTAGAGTGTAGTCGTCGAGAGCGGTGAGTGGAATGAATTTCGGAGGGCTCCGAGCGGGGTAATTATAGGGAGGTGGCCGCCTCCTGCCGCCCCCTGATTGGTCCGCTTAATCCCTCATTGGCTCGCACATTGTTTTCTCAGAATCTGCGAGTATGATAGCTGAGTTGGTCCTTCGGGGGTGGCTTCCCCGCGTCCGTCGCTGCGACGGGGTCCCCGAAGGTGGCTTCCGTGCGTCCGTTGCGGAGACAAGGACCTTGAGGTGTCTTCCCTGCGTCCGTTGTTTAGACGGGGTCCTCGGGTGGCTTCCCTGCGTCCGTTGTTTAGACGGGATCCCCGGGGGTGTCTTCCCTGCGTCCGTTGCTGAGACGGGGTCCCCGGGGTGGCTGCTGGACCAGAGGTGGTTGCTTGCCGCCTCCTGGTTGGTTCGCCTATTGTCTCTCGTGCAATCATTGTTTCTGATTGGCGAGTAGGCTTGCTGGAACTGTCCTTGTTAGTTTTAGAGGACATTTGATTGCCTGTTTGAGTTTTCTCATTCAAGGCGACTTGTTTCGAGATACTTGTCGCGTCTCTCTCGCCCAGTAAGTGTTTAGGGAGGTCGCCTTGTATGTTATTTGATAATATTTCACTTTTGAGAGAGAATTTCGTATTTTCTCTCTGGTGAAATATTTTGTTTGACGGAGTTATAACTCGACGTCTTATAAACATTTGTGTGTCGTGTCTACCTCTTTTTGGTAGCCCTGAAAAGGGCTGTTGAAAAGAGGGGGTGGTTTTCACCACAATTTACCTACGTAAAAGGGCTATCTAATACAGAATTTGTTTCAACTGGATTTTCGGATTCTAAACATTTTGAAACATAAAACAACGAATTTTGAGGGGTGTTTAAACAATTCGAGTTAGCAGTCGTACTTGAAAACAAATCGATGTGTGTGTAATTGCCCCGTACTAGAGCATTTCTCAATGTTCCACAGATCGTCAGATTCACATTCTTGCGAATTTTTACTATATTTTGTTCGCCGTTTTTGGGAAATATTTTCCGGGATTCATATTTATTACATCCTGCAATCGGCATACCTAATTCGAGTTGCACTCTGGACCGATTTTTGTTTTCTTGTTGGCTTCTATGTAGTAAATATTTCGTTAGTCCGAGTTGTCATTAATTAGTACGAGTTGAGGTAATCCGATGACCCAGCCCTCTGCAGTTATCCACGCGTTCAATCGCGGATTGTTGACCGTATTTGTTGAGACCAAATCGTTTTTGACAGTTCATAGGTAGGTACAGGTACTTACTAATTATTTGTGTGTCCGTATTCTGAACAATGGGGATTGCAACCCAAGATTGACTGATACGAGAAATCTCACTATGGTCATGAAATCATGAACCAACTGGCGCCTTTCCAACCAAAAGAGCAAGAAAGGTGAGTGACTCGAATGTAGTGAAGGAGTGTCTCACCACCAGGTGGTGCCGACTGGAGGAGCACTCCTGACCACGGCTGTGAATTGTTTCAGATCACTCTAGCAGTCTCCCTCAAAAGCATTCCCTACTGAGTAGAAAAGTACTGTGATTGTTCAACATGAAGCAAGATCTGTCGTGGTCCCGTGGTTAGTGTTGCTTGCACATGAAATGAAGGTCCCGGGTTTGATTTCAATGCGGTCTCAAATGTTTTGTTGCTTCACAACCTCCGAAATATATTTTTAAACGTCATTCTGACCTGTATGTCCAACTAATCTGTATTTTTACTAAGGAATTGATTACTTGATGGGATGTATTTTTGAGATGCGAGCTTGCGAGCATCCATATCACCAAACTATACACACCATTCTGACCTACATATCAAACTAATCTGAATTTTTACTAAGGGATTGACTACTTGATGTCAACTATCTTTTAGGTTCTCCGTGGACCTGTAGATTAGGTTTCATAGTAATCAACATTCGGCTCTTGCATAAATCCTTTCACTGTTAAATGCGCTTTTCTACTACTCTCCAAATCTCCATTGGCTGTGTATTTGTTGCATAGAATCAATCTACCTACAATCTTCCAGTATTCCTTTCTAGTTTTTTTGTTTTTCTTGGAGTGAACATATTTTATTCTTCACCAACGTAGAAAATTCTTTTCGAACAGCAGCATACCTACCAGCCATAAAAATTTGTTCCAGCAAATGATTCAGATGGATTCACTTCTATTGGGCATGCGATTTCACAATTTTCTACAGCTGGATCTTCAAGAACGTCGTCATCCATCGTTTCACCAGAATCTTTATTCGTCAGTTGCAGTTCAGGGTTTCCGAAATTCCTTTCTTCCCTCTCGTTATTAATATTTGGAATCATGTTGTAAATTCTCTTTCTTCTTCTGGGTCCTCCAGTTGTTTTCACAAGTTTTGATCGTCCTCTACCTCGAACCATTTCAACTTCTGAATTTCCCTGTTTTCTAAATTAGAATTGATAAAATTCGGCTCAGTCGATACGTGCTCCCCAACAACATCAATGTTCTGTTCGTTTACATTGATACTATACTTGTTTGCACTTCGATTCCGTTTCGTTCGTATCAAGGCCCTACAACTGTACGTGGATCTCAGACGCCGCCTGATGAAAATTGAAGAGAGCATTGGCGGACATATTGGGGTCAACTTCACGCGCCCTTTTTGAATTGTAAGGCTAGCAAGTTTGTGTATAAGTGTTCGTAGAAAACATATTTTTTATTATTTGATGAAAACTAGTCTAAAATCATTAAAATCGTCAATTATTATGATGACAACACAGTTTGTAAATTAATTTTATGCAATATTTTCAACAGAGACAAACTGTGGGAGCTGCTTGTCTTTGGAATATCTAACCAAACATGACAATTTACAAACTTATTTAGGCCACAATTCTCGTCCGATTTTTGTGATTCTTTTTTTGTTCAACCATGAATTTGGTCTAGTTTTGGATCTTATATCAGGAATTTCAAATTTGATCATGAAAAATGGTGAATGGAGGGGGTAACAGTAAAATATCATGATGTTTCAACTAATATCGTCAGATTTTTGTGATTCTTTTAGCGAATTTTTGAAGAAAATTAAGCTATTGCTCTCGCCTCAAAATTTGTAGAATGTGAATTTTTGAAAAATTTTTATGCAGAAATCCGTTTCAGGCTATTCTGAATCATATTCTGAAGTTTAACGCATTTTTTGTATGTATGTATATATGTATATATGTATGTATATATGTATGTATGTATATATGTATGTATGTATGTGTCATTCCAGACGATAACTGTCCGTAGAATTGTGCTAGAAACTTCAAACAAATTTTAAAATGTTAAGGACACAAAACGAAAGTTCAAGTTCGTTGGCCAGCATGATCGGATTACATCTTCGGGTTGAAATTTTCAAAAATGTAGTCAGAAATTTCAAAATAGCCTGTTTTTTGCGATTTGTTGTGCGAAATAATTTTTTCAGCATACTAACATGTGGTATATTCGGAATCAGCGTAAAATTTCCTATAAGAATATGTATCAAGTTTTCAAAAATTTCAAAGCTGAAAAATCAGTCAAAAATCGAAATAATGCCGTTCGCTAGTTGTAAAAATCGGTAATATTTGCATGAAACATTGTCCAAATTCAGATTGAACTACTCTTATGGAAGTATCCCTGTATAACTAATCCTAGAACCATGCTGTTTAAAACGTAGGTAGTAGGTGCTTTAGAAAAAAAAAAAAAAAAAAAAAAAAAAAGTAATCTCAACTGATGAGTTTACTCTGTGCATGTGTTAATAATTTGATTCCATGTTTGTCTATCAAAATCATAAAATAAAATTTCTCAACACGATCAATAGCGACTGAAATGTCGGAGATTTCTTCAAAAATTCGCTCATGGGGTCATGCTGCATGACTGGACTTTTTTTTGTTCAACCATGAATTTGGTCTAGTTTTGGATCTTATATCAGGAATTTCAAATTTGATCATGAAAAATGGTGAATGGAGGGGGTAACAGTAAAATATCATGATGTTTCAACTAATATCGTCAGATTTTTGTGATTCTTTTTTTGTTCAACTATGAATTTGGTCTAGTTTTGGATCTTATATCAGGAATTTCAAATTTGATTATGAAAAAGGGTGAATGGAGGGGGTAACAGTAAAATATCATGATGTTTCAACTAATATCGTCAGATTTTTTGTGATTCTTGTTTTGTTCAACTATGAATTTGGTCTAGTTTTGGAAGGTGTATTAAAAGTTTCAAATTTCATTATGGACGAGGAAGTTTGAAGGAGGTAATAGTAATAAATCATGATGTTTTAACTATTCAAGTCAGATTTTCGAGATCATTTTTTAAATTCGATTATAAATTCGGTCTAGGTTATAAAAATATGTCGATAGCTTCAAATTTCATACTGGAATTTTTATTATTTGAATTTGCTGTCGGTAGAGGGAGTTAATTGGGGGGGTTCGAGAAGTCATGATATAGGTATTTGTTTTTTCTCTTATTTTAACTCTCACCAAATATATATAAAATCCATTCATAGGGACGTCCGTGTAATGCATGCATTACGTACCAATAATTATGGTTTCATGTAGTTTTGCTTAGTGGCGATATTGTACTTTTCATACAGTACTTATAATAGTTAGGGCATAAGTTAGTTAGGTATTTTGAAGTGAAAGATCCTTCCATTATTCAAAAGCAATTATCTCAGAACCATTCTTCCAAAGTAACTGAAGAATCGCTCTGAATTTCAATATTGAGACAATATCTTGTAGATTAGACACAGTTTTACAAACACCATGGGTTCACCTGGATGGGGCAAGGAGTGTGATCAGAGGAGCTGAACAATTGAATAAGTAAATGAATAACTACATCATGGCACTTTCTATGTTATTATATTATTTTCATTTTACATACAATTTCATACAATTCTGTCAATACAATATACAATAGTACAATACAATGTCAATACAAAAACAATTTCATACAAATCTCTCAATTTCTTGTTTAAAGGAAATCTGTGGAAAAAACAAAACAAAGTTTAGATTAATATGAAACTTTGTAGCTCATGCATATTGATAAGTTAGTAAAAAGAAAATTATTACCAACTACAATAGGTACTGCGTTACCACATCAAGAGGCCTACAACAGACCAAAATAATCTTTAGGAAATCGTGAAAATCTATACTTACTTGTGAAATGAGAGTGTGCAGTCTTCAGTTTTGCGATTTATGCAGTTAAATACCGCACACACATTAATCATTGTGCATTATCAAATAAATTTCATGAGTAGATAAACTAAAATAATACAATCTTCATTGCACATAAATAAACGATGTTGCCCCCAATATGGCCGACTACAGACCGTTCAATTTGCAACGCGACACTAGCGCTACGAGTGGGTCTAGTTTACTATTACAATGTCTTTGGTTCGTATATATGTATCTATAAATACGAAAAATGCTATTCCAGGAATCGTTTCAGGATGCCTCAAAATGGATTTCGGCAACAAGAAAAATTTGAAACATTTTGATTTTAAAATTTATGGAGCCATTCCAACAGCTCAATTTTCTACAAAAATTAGCTTAAAACAGCCGGAAATTTTGATTTTGGAAGAACATTTTTTTCACATCCTTTTTTACTTCCGATAGAAGAGCAAAATTGAAAAAAAAAAAAAAAAATTGAAAAGAATTGAGTATTGAATTGCAATACTTTGATAATTTGTTTTAGTATATAATATTGCATATATACAGGGTGTCTCACTCTAGGCGCACCACCGGCTAGGGTTCGATTCTACTACTAATTTGAGACTTCTTTGTCCCATAACAAATAATTTTTAATTCACGCTAAAGACCACTTTTTTCACTTTTAGGATTTTTTTGCGTTTTCGACCTTGTGCCACTAAAACTGTCATAACTCCCTTAATTCTAAGTCAAAACTCAAATCTGATTATACCGTTGAAAAGAGCGTTAGATTTCCTATCTTCCTAAAGACTTTGCAAGAATCGTTAAATGGAATGAACTGGTGAAAAACAAGCCGTAAGTGAAAAATTTGAAAAATTCCGAAAATGTTCACTTTCTTCTAAGTTTCTCTCTCGAAACGTCCTGGATGGAAACTATCATGTTGTAAGCTCAAAAGTTGCATCACGATTCCAGCTTTCAAACGGTATACTTAATTTCTTTTTAACATCACTTATTAGGATAGAAAATTACAATTTTTGGGAAAAAACCTAATCTGAATGTTCGGGGAAAATTGGTGTTTTTCACCAGAAATTATTTCCAACTTAATAAATTAGTTTGTCATGGGATTTTACGTATTTTTTTACGCTGAATCAAATGGTAACACTTTCAGATTTCCTCGAAAAACAAATAAGGGCTTTTCGAGGCCTTTCCTTAGGGCGAAGGGCCCAATCTCGTTGTTAGTTTTCTCTAATATTCGGACACGACACACACACACACACACACACACACACGACACACACACACACACACACAGACACACCCACAGATAGACAGACAGACAGATACGGAACTAAAGCTGTCAGAATGGTCTAAAACATGAAATGCGAGTGGAAATTTTGATTTTGGAGGCCAAACATTTTTATTTTCTCCCGGAAGTGAAAACAATGCTTCCGCTACCTTTAGGTAGACTCGGAAGCAATTTCATCTAAATAGCTCATTTTTTCATTAAAAATTCGCTAAAAGGCATAAACCGAAATATAAAAATTAGTTCCGTGTCGTCAATTATTGTTTTTCTTGAAAGAAAAATAATAATAACAATTTTGGACATATATATGATTATGTTCCTGTAGGTTACCTGTTACCTACTCTTGCAGTCATTCTATAATATCATAATGTTTCGTTTGTTTTCAGGAAATTGCCGCTATGAAAAAGAGAAGAATTGAAAGGACTTATCCTTAGATTGTAGTTATAGGATTAGTTCATTTTAGTAGAGGTAAAGAAAGATTGTGTGGAATTTGTATGATGAATGTTTTGTAAAAGTTTTTCGAGCAATAATACCCGTAGCATTTTACCTTACGAACAGTATTATGCCTTGAAAATACGCTCTTTCTTGTACTGTAGTATTTTTATTTTATTGTCTGATATTGAATTCTAAACGCCCAAAATGGAAGAGACTAAATTACAGGGTGACGTAACATTTACTCAGTAGTGTTCAAGATTTACGAAGTGCTGAGTAGGTTATAACCTGATTCTAGCAGTGCATTATTAATTTGAGTTGTAGTTGCTAATGCAGAGAATGTAGATTAATGAGAAATCGGTTGGAAAGTGAGTTTATTCGCTGTTAAGGGCAATTATTTTGTCGATAATTAAAAAAACACAAATATAGTAGGTACCCGATTTAATTTAACGAATCGATTAATCAATCAAAATGTGGTTAGTAACGGTAAATTATGGTGTATCAGAATGTTCAACATTACCAGATGAGAATGAGTTCATAAGTATGTTCTATAGTTTGTGTAGTGCAAAATTGTTAATGATTGGGACGTTGTAATTGAAAATTGGGGGAAATGTACTTAACATTAAATGAGACACTACATCCTAATTTTTTCCATTTTCAACAAGATAAAAACGTATTGTGGTGAAAACCACCCCCTCTTGTCAACAGCCCTTTTCAGGGCTACCAAAAAGAGGTAGACACAACACAAAAATATTTACAAGACGTCGAGTTATAACTCCGTCAAACAAAATATTTCACCAGAGAGAAAATACGAAATTCTCTCTCAAAAGTGAAATATTAACTAATAACACACAAGGCGACCTCCCTAAACATTTACTGGGCGAGAGAGATGCGACAAGCATCTCGAAACAAGTCGCCTTGAATGAGAAATCTCAAACAGAAAAACTCAAGGTCGTCCAGCCACCCCCGGGGACCCCGTCGCAGCGACGGACGTGGGGAAACCACCCCGAAAGACCAGCTCAGCTATCATACTCGCAGATACTGAGAAAACAATGTGCGAACCAATGAGATTACACAGTCGAATTAATGAAATTAAGCGGACCAACCAGGAGGCGGCAGGAGGCGGCCACCTCCCTATAAATACCCCGCTGGGAGCCCTCCGAATTTCATTCCACTCTCCGCTCTCGACGACTACACTTGGAAGTACGAAGATTTCTACACGCTCTACGCTGACGAACCTTCTGCATCCCGAGTTCATCTCAAGAACGGCTTCCTACTGCTTTCTACAAGGCCTACCTTCTCTCCACACAGATCTCGCATTGGCATCTACGAGTCCAGTGATTATTCATCCTGCTCATTGCCCAACGTAGTTCATCTGTCAGGACGCCACCCGGTACATCTATCGATATTCTCTTTAGATCGTACGCCCGAGGGACGTTCCGAGCCGTGTCGCCCGGGTTTCGTAGCAATAAGCTCGTAACCGACCGCTGTGGGCACGCCGGTAAATTACTCTGCTCATCCGCTCTAATTTACCGTCCAAGGAAGTCTTTTTCAAGACTACGAGGTAGGACCCTGACATACGAGCATTGGAAAGACGCTCTGTCAAGCGAGTCCACCTCCCAAACCCTCTATTTTTATACATAGAGGCATCGAAACGAGCTAAAAACTCGGTTATTTCGATGGAACGTCGGCCGTCTTATTTCCTCATGCAAGGGGAGGCAGACGACGGCGAAGCCGGGCCGCGTAGCCCCCGTAGCGCTCCCTACAGGCTACCCGGCGAATCCGCTGAACCCAGCGACGGCGCAAGGCGCGATCCTCACGCCGGGATCGCCTTCTCACCCGACGTATTCGTTAAAGAAACGTTCGATCAAGCCTCGCCTATACAAAAGATCGAGGATACCTTTCAGACTCGCTCTGAAGCCGATCATTACGATTCGACCAAGCTGTCCGAGTACCCACGATATTCGACGCAGGCCTACCCGGCCGATCCGAGTGTCAAATACACTCCAAATGTGCAAAAAGCGAAGGATACTTTTCAGTACCTCAACCAAGCTCAACATATTCCTCCTACAGATATAAATCTTAGGCCAGAATATTACAAACCGGCTCAGTACCAAACTGATCGACCCCAGCACCCACTATGCGAGCCCAGTGCTCCACGCGGCTGCGACACGAACTACCTCCCAGTTCAGTCCGCCAAGCCAGTTGACCTTGGCGGATCCGCTCACATTCCTTACGGGAATAACCCGGGGACTAACCCGCATAATCAGAATATAAATGTCCAACTTGGCCTACCTACGCCAAGTAAAACATATTTAAATCCACTACAAATGGTGACCCCGCCTTTGAACAGGCTTAACACGGAGCATTTCGTTCCCTCTTATGAAGCTAGTGGATTTCAGGGAACCACTGCGGGCGTGCGACCCCCGCCGGGCCTCTACGCCCCACATCTCACGCAACATCCCTCTACACAAAGTGGCTTTCGAGCACTTTTAGAGGAGATGGGAGATTATCAAAAACCAATCTTCCAAAAGAAGAATATCGATCGTGCACTCGCCAAATTCGATCAATACTGCGTGCGAAAACACCTGAGAACGCAGAACGAATGTTTCTCAGCTATATACAAGTGGGTACCAGAAGAAATGAGGGAAGCTATCGACTCAGCTTACCTCACGGCACCCCACGCACCCTACGAAGAGGCCAAACAGCGCCTACAGCGAGAATATGGGTTGTCCTTACAGGACAGGCTCCTCGCACTCGAGGACCCCGCATCTCTCGCCAAAAAACCCAGCACCAAGTACCACGAAATGTACTCTAAAGCTGTTGGGTACTTTTCAGAAGCTCTGATCACTCAAAAGTGGATCGAGACTCTACCCATCGAAGCACGAGGTATGGTCGCAGCTCAGCCTACCACGACCGCCCGGCTCGACCTAGCTGATACGCTACACGCGTACAAAACAGAGAATACCTCTCTAAACATACGAGGAGTAGAATCTACTCCGAAACCCACGAATACTGGTTTCAAAAAGGCCCTCTCAAAACAAGCTGAGTTCAAACCCCAACCAGTAGAGAGTAGGCCTCACAAACCGACGGCCTATGTCTGTCGAAACCACGCACGTTTCGGTAACGAAACTCGCAAATGTGCAGACCCAGAACACTGCACTTGGAAGACAAACACTGCTTCCAAAACTAGCAAAAAGGCAGCGACTATAAGCCAGCCTAAAACCTGGGTTTCAAACGAAAATACTCAGAGATCGGTACAAGAAAGTACCGTTCCAACCTCCGACGTAGAGAGTTCGGAAAACGAATAACTGCCAGTGTATCTGAGCCTATACACCGGCAGTCTACTGAGTATAAAAGGCTTTTTTTCAAGTGCAAACTAAATGGCACTGAATTTCTCATCGACACGGGAGCAGAAGTGAACATTCTGCCCCACAATGTCACAAAAAAATTGGGCTTAAAAATTCGTAAGTCCAACGTTAAGCTCACAGCAGCTAACGGAGCCCCTATAGACACACTAGGGCGAGCTGACACAACAATTAACATCGGCCTCGGAGACATGACCACCGATTTTATGATCACGAAAGTTGATCTAGCGATCCTAGGTATACCATTCCTCGAGTCTTGGGATATCGGAATACGGGTCAAACACAAGTACATTTATAAAGATAAAATAAAGAGCTATGCCGATCAAAAAATAGCTGCAGTCATGAACAAAAAATTCACTGACGAACAAATAGCAGCTACTATCCCTCATCGTGACAATAACCCTCAACCAGAGGACGTGCAAATCACGGAGGACGAAAACATTCGCTCTATCATTGACAAATACAATGATAAAATGAGCAAACTTCAAGGAAAGTGGAAAAACAACGGGGTTTACCACCGTATAACCACGGAAGGAACACCAGTACACTTCCGAGCAAGACCCATGGCGGGCGAAAAACGGGCTCAAGTCAAAAGTACTTTTGACAAAATGCTTTCAGAAGGCATAATTGCACCATCAGATTCCGAATGGGCATCCCCGTTACACTGTGTGCCAAAAAAAGACGGGTCATGGAGAATCACCGGCGACTACCGTTTCCTGAACGCGAAAACGAAGAAAGACGCCTACCCTCCTCCTCACATTCGCTCTTTCCAAGCGAATTTACATGATACACGAATCTATTCGACAATAGATTTAAAATCGGCATATTATCATATTCCGATGCACCCAGATGACGCTCATAAAACTGCAATTATTACACCTTTCGGTCTTTATGAGTTTAAGAAAATGAGCATGGGTTTGGCCGGAGCGGCTCAAACATGGCAAAGATACATGGACAGCATCATGCGAAAATTTGATTTCGCATTTGTATACCTAGATGACATCCTGGTGGCTTCTAAAAATTATAAAGAACACATGAACCACCTCAAACAAATTTTTGACAAGCTAGGTGAACACGGACTTCGAGTAGGTTTTGATAAATGCATTTTTTCAAAACCTACCGTCGATTTCCTAGGTTTCACTATCTCGAAAGAAGGAATCATTCCTAAACGAGATAAAATAGAAGCCATAGAACAATTTCCTAGGCCGATAGACGTACGAAGTCTACGCAGATTCCTAGGGATGTGTGGTTTTTACCGAGCCTGCTCAAGTAAATTCGCTCACACGGCACAACCTCTGTATGACTCCATTCAGTCAAACAAAAAAAATGACAGAACACCTATCGAATGGACATCAGAGAGAGAAAAAGCTTTCAACAGCTTAAAACAAGCAATGATCAAAGCAACATTGCATAACATTGCTCACCCACACCCTACAGCAGAGTGGAGATTAGTCTGCGACGCATCCGACACACACATCGGAGCGGCACTAGAGCAGGAAATTACAGACAAACATGGCTCGAAATCTTACCAACCATTGGGATTTTTCAGTAAAGAAATTCCGGAACAATGGAAGAACAAAGCATCATTCGACAAAGAAATGTTCGCCGTTTACCAAGCTTGCATTCACTGGCACAATGACTTGGACGGCAGATCTTTTCATATTTGTTCTGATCACAAGCCTCTGCTAGGCACGATGCTTAAGAAAAATGCACATTTTTCTAAAATGAGATTAAGATGGCTAACATACATCTCTCAAATGACGAGTGACATTCGTCATATTCCCGGAGAGAGCAACGTCGTCGCCGACGCACTCTCCAGACCCTTCGATCCGGTTGAAATTCAAACAAAATCGATTTCAACCCAGACGGACGAGGGTCCACCCATAGCCGAAATTTCGCAAATTACGGCTGCAATAGAGTGCAATCTTCTACTGCACATTTCAAATTCACAAATTCGTTCTCCTCCTAACGCAGAGGACAAATTGAAACTCACACGAGTTGAATTCCCTCAAGGAGAAATTTGGTGTAACCTAGACCTAGGACACCCTAGACCTTATATTCCAAACGAAATAAGGCAAGAAATAATCAGCCAAATCCACAATTTGGGACACCCAGGTATACACTCTACAGTGTATAAAGTTAAACAAAGATATTTTTGGCACGGACTCCGTGCAGATGTCTCCAACTGGGTCCGAGCGTGCGAAACTTGCCAACGAGCAAAAATCACGCGCTCCGTGAAGCTCCCTTACTCCGAATTTGAAACGGCTAACAAATTTTCACACGTACACGTTGATATTACCGGACCCTTACCTTTAGCTAAAGGAGGGAAACGTTACATTTTAATGATGGTTGATAGAGCAACGGGTTGGCTAGAGGCAGTCCCTCTTAACAACATCGAAACAACCACGATCACAAACGCCTTTATCAATATTTGGGTAGCTTCAAAGGGCGTACCTAAATACATCACAAGTGATCAGGGCACTCAATTCGAATCAGATCTGTTCAATTCCATTATGGAACGTCTCGGAGTAAAACATACTCACACGTTACCATACAAACCATCAACAAACGGAATGGTAGAACGCAGAAATAGATCTCTGAAAGAGGCTCTCAAAGCACAAAACGAAAATTGGCTCGACGCCCTACCAAAAGTACTACTCGCCATGCGTACGGCAGTAGACCCAGCAACGGAAACTACACCGTTCCAAAAAGTTTACGGAATTGACGTACCACTCCCAGGAGACATTTTCGTAACTTCTACAAACCTTTCGGAGCCTCTCTTCTTCCGGCCTACGCATATTAAACATAATAATACGAAATATGCCGTAAACATGCCCAAAAATTTGGATACATGTACACATGTCTATATCAGAGTGCCCACACAGCTCACCTCTCTGCAATGTCCTTACACGGGACCATTCAAAGTGGTTAAAAGAGATAAGTTTTCGGTTACAGTGCAAATTGGCGAACATACAAAAAAAGTTCCCAAACAGCAAATAAAACCAGCTTACACTCTAAAAACAGACGAAGCTGTGTCACTAAACAAAAATCAGGCAGAAAATAAGGAGGAGACTCCCCGAAAATCTGCCAGAAGGCACGTCCCCTCTACCAAATTCGACGAGAGGTGGGTGACGGCGCTCGAAACACCCCAGCCGGCGTCGTCGTTAATAACACGACGTCTTGGGGGGGCCCCTGTGGTGAAAACCACCCCCTCTTGTCAACAGCCCTTTTCAGGGCTACCAAAAAGAGGTAGACACAACACAAAAATATTTACAAGACGTCGAGTTATAACTCCGTCAAACAAAATATTTCACCAGAGAGAAAATACGAAATTCTCTCTCAAAAGTGAAATATTAACTAATAACACACAAGGCGACCTCCCTAAACATTTACTGGGCGAGAGAGATGCGACAAGCATCTCGAAACAAGTCGCCTTGAATGAGAAACCTCAAACAGAAAAACTCAAGGTCGTCAGCCACCCCCGGGGACCCCGTCGCAGCGACGGACGTGGGAAACCACCCCGAAAGACCAGCTCAGCTATCATACTCGCAGATACTGAGAAAACAATGTGCGAACCAATGAGATTACACAGTCGAATTAATGAAATTAAGCGGACCAACCAGGAGGCGGCAGGAGGCGGCCACCTCCCTATAAATACCCCGCTGGGAGCCCTCCGAATTTCATTCCACTCTCCGCTCTCGACGACTACACTTGGAAGTACGAAGATTTCTACACGCTCTACGCTGACGAACCTTCTGCATCCCGAGTTCATCTCAAGAACGGCTTCCTACTGCTTTCTACAAGGCCTACCTTCTCTCCACACAGATCTCGCATTGGCATCTACGAGTCCAGTGATTATTCATCCTGCTCATTGCCCAACGTAGTTCATCTGTCAGGACGCCACCCGGTACATCTATCGATATTCTCTTTAGATCGTACGCCCGAGGGACGTTCCGAGCCGTGTCGCCCGGGTTTCGTAGCAATAAGCTCGTAACCGACCGCTGTGGGCACGCCGGTAAATTACTCTGCTCATCCGCTCTAATTTACCGTCCAAGGAAGTCTTTTTCAAGACTACGAGGTAGGACCCTGACATACGAGCATTGGAAAGACGCTCTGTCAAGCGAGTCCACCTCCCAAACCCTCTATTTTTATACATAGAGGCATCGAAACGAGCTAAAAACTCGGTTATTTCGATGGAACGTCGGCCGTCTTATTTCCTCATGCAAGGGGAGGCAGACGACGGCGAAGCCGGGCCGCGTAGCCCCCGTAGCGCTCCCTACAGGCTACCCGGCGAATCCGCTGAACCCAGCGACGGCGCAAGGCGCGATCCTCACGCCGGGATCGCCTTCTCACCCGACGTATTCGTTAAAGAAACGTTCGATCAAGCCTCGCCTATACAAAAGATCGAGGATACCTTTCAGACTCGCTCTGAAGCCGATCATTACGATTCGACCAAGCTGTCCGAGTACCCACGATATTCGACGCAGGCCTACCCGGCCGATCCGAGTGTCAAATACACTCCAAATGTGCAAAAAGCGAAGGATACTTTTCAGTACCTCAACCAAGCTCAACATATTCCCCCTACAGATATAAATCTTAGGCCGGAATATTACAAAACGGCTCAGTACCAAACTGATCGAACCCAGCACCCACTATGCGAGCCCAGTGCTCCACGCGGCTGCGACACGAACTACCTCCCAGTTCAATCCGCCAAGCCAGTTGACCTTGGCGGATCCGCTCACATTCCTTACGGGAATAACCCGGGGACTAACCCGCATAATCAGAATATAAATGTCCAACTTGGCCTACCTACGCCAAGTAAAACATATTTAAATCCACTACACGTATATTGCTTTTGTATTTCCGAACCATCTTGAAATTTAATAATAACGATCATCTTTTCTACAATTTGATGGCCCTGATGTCATGGACCACACCAACCCATGTGTGGCCCTTGACACTTATAAGTTTTATCCTAAATCAGGATTATTCTACGTTTTGACTGATTTCCAAAAAAAAATAGTTCATCATCGGGTTAACTTGGTCCTGAAAGTAGTAATAAAAAATTCATAGAAGTTATCGATGCGATTGAATATTCATGATTCAAGAATGGGCGTATTAATTTATTCTCCGATATTCTCGTTGTATCCTTGAACCAGTTGTGATTGACTGCGTTGTTTTGTTCACTGTTTAATTTACTCACCTATTCAATTAATTGAAAACTTGTCTTTAAATTTAAAAGAAAAACCAACATTTTCTTTTTTTATCGACAAAGCAAAAAATGTTATATTGTTACAGATTATTTAATGCTTTAGAAGTAGTAGTTGTAATAGATATTGACGGTACAGAAAAAAATTAATTATTGATAATCCCGTAGTTTCTATTTAAAAAAAGATTATTATATTTGCATTTTTTTTCCATTGAAAGATTATTTTTTTTAATTGTTTTACTTCAATATTTTTCACGTTATTTTATAAGGGAATGATGAACTTAATGAAATATGTCAGTGCCTAAAACGAAATGAGAAAATGGAAATTATATTTGAAAAAGACGCTGATTTATTTTTGACTTAATTTTTGTAATCACCATGGCAACAAAAGATGATTTAAATTGTAATTATGTTCAATGACTCGCTATTTAAAAATTGAGTGTAATATTATTTTTAGGTGGCTATAACCGTGAAAGTTTTATTATGGATATTGCTGTGACGCTCAAAATTTAGTTTCAAACAAAATTAATGATTTTAAGATCATACTGCATTTATATTGTCGAGTAGCGTTATTGCAGCGTTTTTTTCTCGTTTGTAGCTTGTTTCTAGTTATCGCAAAATAGCCTGTATTGTACAATCAAACGATTTTGTGTCATCAACTGAAGTAACGAATATGGAATTATGTAAACAGTCGGATATTGTAATCGACGTAAGCGTGCCTCGTGTAGGTGCTAAAAACCCTTTTTGTGAATAGAGTTTTTACAGGTAAATCGAATAAAAACTATAAGAAACATTTACCATGTTGAAATCAAATATAATGGCTCTCTGTTTTTATGCTACTCCTTGGTTGCTGCTTATGGATGCTGTTATAGCATCCACCTTGAAAATGTATGCAATGGATGCTGTTTATAGCATCCACCTTCAAGATGTATGCAATGGATGCTGTTATAGCATCCACCTTCAAGATGTATGCAATGTGGTGCCCCTGCCCCAAGTTTCATATTCTTGACTGGATATTTACGTACTATCAATTTACCTTTATAATTCCTAATCATATTGAAAATACCTTTGCTGTGATAATTTTTTTGAGTTATTCAAAAGGTCTAGGACTTTCACTCAGAAAATTTTACCATGCTCAACTGAGCTCTTTCTTTCTTTCCTAATTGACATTTTTATTCCTATTGTTGACATGGTTATAAGTTGAATGGTGTATGCGTTTCTTTCGGAAGCTTTTGATTAATATTGACTTGTATTTAATGTTTTATTTTATGTGTCATTTCTGGATTTACCTTTTTTGAATGTGAGGATTACAAATTTATCCTGTTTAATTTTAACAAAAATATTAATTTTGTTACTCATCATTCGGGGAACTAAAAATTTTACATTTAGAAGTGCTAAAACGAGTATGCAATGGCAGTTAGTGTATTTAACCATTCCAAAATCCTCACAACTCGAATGTTTAGGCCGTTATGATAATTTACCGGAACGTCATGGGTTCATGAAAACTATCTACTTTATGCGAATACTAATAAAAGCTTAATTTTTCTCAATAATTTATTTATGTGAGCATGGTTTGGTTATATTACCTATACCAGCGTCCTCGAACGAAATTTACCTGGTCTGGAGTCTTGACCAATTATTGCGAGATTTAGTTGGGAAGCTGAATTAAAAAAAAAAAATTGAGATGCCCTATTGGGTGGGTTAACTCAAAGAAACTAAAATTTAATTGAATTACCTTACCTATACCTAACTGTTACAAATTTCAGAAGGGTGTTCCAATGAAAACGTCCTATAGTGTCTTCTGAACAAAGCTGGGGAATCTACAGCTATAAGGTGATGAACACTTCAAGTTTTGCAATTCTACAAATTTATAGGTCTTTAACCAAAGACTTTGAAGTTGAAAATTAATCCTTCTATTCTATCACACATGGTAGCAGAGAATTTATAACTAGTTTTCCTATAAGGAAACTATTGCATATCCCACCTCATTCAAAATTTCACATTAAAATCATTGTGATTTATCTGGCCTCCAGTTAAAATTTACTTGGCTACATTTTATAATTTTGTAATATTACAAGATTTTTGTAATATTACTTGTTCATTTTCCGAACTATTCAAAAGTTCAGAAGTTAACAAAATGTACCTAGTTCTATTTCCTCAACTTATGAGTGAAAATACGTAACGATTTCGGCGACTAAGTAAAGTAAGACATGTTTAGTTCATTCCATTCAGCCTACGAATATTAAGGGGACTTCAATTTGTTTTCTGCCACGTACTTATTGAGAGCAACAATTCATAATCTAATCCCGACGTAATTGTACTTACGTAGTAATTACAATCTATTCTACACATCGTACTTACTTTTTTAAATAACGAAATGGACAGTTCCAAGCAGTTCTAGCCCCTTCCAACCAGCCACAACAAGCTCTAATTGATGTCATTTTCTTAAAATTGACTACACAAGTCATTCTTCAAGTGACCTCTCAAACTCTACAAAACCCCCAAGCATATATTCCACCTTTTGAAAACTTCAGTTCTCCCAAAGAAAATTTCAACATCTACAAAAGATGTGAAAACTATTTGGTCGTGAAATATTGTTTTTAAGAAAAGGCCTTTGTGTTCATTATGAGTGTAACCAGGTAGATACCATCTTGTACAATCAGTTTGTCTATATATCAGTAATGAATTTGGTTCATTTGGCAACTAAGCCGTCTTTCACCAGAAAATTGAAGAGTGCAAATTATCAGAGTTTACCGCTCACTGTATTTCACTAGAGCATTGCACGAGTTTGAAACTCCCATTGAGGTTCGAGTTTGAACAACCGGCTTTCGGCGAATTAACCTCATTAGTCTCTGTTAGCTTTGATATCAATAAGGCCTCGCAGGTTTTGTGTGCAGTTGTGATTTCTACTTATCAAAATGTATTCGCGCGAGTGGGCATAGTATTTGAGTCTACAGAAAAAGAAGTACGCGATGTAAGGGAGGATTACGTTGAAAATCTCATTCAGAATAAACTGTAATTATTTGAAAACTACTGTAATACTGTGGATAGTAGGAAGCTGACCTCTCTTGAAAAACGGGAAACATTCAATATGCTCGATCCTTATAATGTGATCTCACACATTTTATCACTTGAAAACTAGAAATGAACGCCGTTTTTATAAAAATCCTACTACGAGTTGTAGATTGAAGCAGATATAGCTTCAAAATCATGATTCGTCCACAAAAGTACTG
The DNA here is from genome assembly GCA_030762985.1 of Adelphocoris suturalis. Classification (NCBI taxonomy): domain Eukaryota; kingdom Metazoa; phylum Arthropoda; class Insecta; order Hemiptera; family Miridae; genus Adelphocoris; species Adelphocoris suturalis. The sequence goes on from CM061040.1 coordinate 181,605,908, forward strand.
TAGCCCTCCAAATTCTGAAATATTGTCATTATTTGGTTACTAAAATGAGAGCAGAACTGACATTATCAACAACAGAGTGAGGGTTGGTGCAGTGACAAATTCGATGTCCCAAATTGTCCAAATTTTGTTTAAGCTCCGTTATTCCAAACCGGATTTAACTAGGGTTGGTTAAAGATGCTCAGGGTTTAACCCATGTGATTAATTTTAACGGAGTTAAGCTTAGGTTAGTATTTAGGAGCTATGGTTAGTATTTTTCCAGTGAAAGTGGATCAAATTCATAGAAATCAAGTTTGTAACTTGGAAGAATGTTTCAGTACAAACAATGCTTTTAAAAGAATTATTTTTAGTTGTTCCATGGAATTATAGTGAGTGGATATTATAGACGTTGATTATTCCTTTTATAATATCCATGCATACGTTCCACCATAGAACCTGTTCGACTGTGTACGATTGAAGTTATATTGAAATCAGAATTTGGCCCAGAGAAAGAACTACAGGGCTATAGCATCGACAAGAAAAAAATACATCAACACGGGAGTGAATCTTTTTATTCTTTGCTTATTATGACACATTCGACCATTCAGTGGTCATGGGTGCCGAACATTAAAAGAAATTCAAATTAATTGGACATTACAATTTATAAAACAGTGAATCGTAACCAGTAAAACATACCTTGAAAACTATGACAGTTGTACCAGCTGATAATATAATTCCAATGGAATCCTAACTTCCCGAAATCGAGCTTATTATAACTTCTGTATGCTATTGGGTTTGTGAAGCGTAGGAAGGTAATCACCTACTTCAATTCAGGGCCGCCACATGGGGGGGGGGGGGGGGGCAAGTGGGTACTGTTGCCCCGGGCCCGGGCCCAGGGGGGGGGGGCCCGGTCCGGTCCTGTGTTTAGTGAATAATGTATTTTAGAATTTTTAGGCCTACATAAAACAGAGTGTATTACACTTGACGGGCCCTGATCAGATTATATTTGATTTACTACACCAGTCTGTTTCTCTTAAACAGTTGCGATGATTGCGATGGCCCAAAATATTACTCCCCCTTTACCGTCTTTACCAGTTGGCACTCGACTGAAGACTTGGGAGAGAGCATCCATGGGCCAAGAAAGGTTGAATTCCCTTGCCATTCTCAGCATTGAGCACAAGTTAGCACCCAAACTTTACTTTTCTAAGGTTATTAAAGAATTTTCACTTAAAAAGGCACGAAAGTTTTAAGCGTTTTGTCTTGTATTTTTCAAATGCAAATACACTTTTCTTCACTTCACTTTATTAGTTTTAAAATGTTTCATTTTATAAAACATGAAATTATAGCCTATTACAGTTTTCTATATTTAAAAAGTTGTCCGCTATTATAATTACAATTACAGAATGCTATTGTAACTCAACAAAACAAATTTCTCATTTTACTAATTCATATTTTTGATAGTTTTTCACTAAATAATTCTTGTATCTTTTATTGTTATAAATCTAATTCTTTACTGCATAGCTTCATTACAAGTAGATAAACTGTAATAAAGCAATTATATTTTTGTAGATTTTAATTTTTTTCCAAAATTAATAAATGTATTCTTTCAAACATAATCATTGTTTCAATTAATTTCTTCAGCCATCTTGTATACAGAGACTTTCCTTTTTAATCCGTCCATAACATTAAAATAAAGTTAATTGCATGTGTTGATTAATGATTATATAAAATTTAGTCAATCATAATTTCTGCCACAATCGTCCAATTGAGGAATGAGTAAATTGGAACTTCTCTGAATACGCCCTCTATTCACAATCAATTGTATTTAAAGTAGTTAAAATAAAAATCCTATGACTGATTGGATATAGAATTTTTGTTTCAAGGTAATTTATGGCATTTTTATGGTTTTGTAATTAGTTGGCAATTACTAGAGTATGAATACTTGAATTTTCAATTCTTAAGTTACACTTTACTTTTGATTAAATGTTGAATAAAACGTAGTGAAGTAGTAAGAGTTCAGCCCCTCAAGTGTTCTTATTCGATCACTGAACCTTGTTAGGAAGTATAAATGATTTTTCGTTTGGTTAGAGAAGGTTTAATAGTTTTTTTTTTTTTTTTTTTTTTTAAACAATTATCATAGCCATATCTAGTAAAAGTAGCGCGACAAAAAAAAGGGGGGGAGGCCCGTGGCCAAAATCTGGTCCCGGGCCCGACTTGGAGATGTGGCGGTCCTGCTTCAATTATACTAATATATTAAATTATTGATTAGTAAATACTTACGAATTACTCTTAATTAAATTATTATTTCTATTCCAACTACAGAAGGTTAATTACTTCCTAGTCTATCAAGGTCGGAACGTTATAGCCAATTTTCTAAGAAAATGAAGCTATTGCAATGAATCCAAAATTTCCTTTATGGAAATCCGTTTTGAAATTCCTTGAGTTTAACGCTTTTTGGTACGTGTATGTAGAGTTTGATCAAAAAGTTCTGGTTCTTTTCAATTTCCGCGCAAACAGTGGGTCATTGAAACTTCTCGGTGGTCTCAGCATTCTGAGTCACCTGGTTATTTTAAATTGCTGTAATATTCTTATTTCTCGTGGTATTCTCATCAGCTTCGGAACCTCCGAGGCAATTTCTTTCCTAATCGACTCACGTTGCTGAAATTTAATGGAGCTCGTTCGGGACACCTCAAAAACAATTACGAGGTTCGGAGGATCACTGAATAGCTGATGTGACCTCTGAGGCTAATTTCTTTCCTTTTCGACCTGCCGTTTTACAAAGTTTTTTGTTTTGATACTTTTAGAAAATTTTTCAACGTTCAACAACAATAAAACGTAAAATATTTGGCTCCTGAGCTGTGAAGGTGTGAACCCTGCGCCAAGTTTTGATCATTTATTATTTATACATGGGGCATAACAATAATTATAGACAAATTATCTGCGTAGAAGGGCTATCTAATACAGAAATAATAAACCTTTGTGTAATAATTTGCAGCGTTTTTCATCACCAGTTGCTCGGTAAAGAGAGCCGCCAATGGGAGGGGTCCAGGGCGGTCGGGATCGCTTTCGAGCTGCGGGGTGTGTTGGTTTTAGCGAATTTTAGTAGAAAATAAACTATTGCAATGGCTAGGAAAATTGTAATTATATATATATATATATATATATATATATATATATATATATATATATATATATATATATATATATATATATATATATATATATATATATATATATATACCTATAATATATAATACATTTGTGTGTGTGTGTGTGTCCTTCCAGATGATAACTTTCCTTGGGAATGAGGTAAAAATTCCGTTCTTGCGCCTAACGTATCAAGCATTCCAAACAAATGGATGATTCACATTATGATTTTTATTTTATAAATTTAAATTTTTCGCAGAATATTGCTCAAATAAAGTTAGTTAACTATAAAATAGTACATTCAAAAAATTATGCTGGAAAATGTACTTAAATTTCATTATAATCTGTTAAAAAGTCGATAAAAACTGCGAAAAAAGCTAAAAATTTAAAACCTCTTTTAGAATAGTAGATTATTATCTAGAATACGTTTTATTCCCTTGCATTCAAAAAGCTTAATTTTCAATACAATATAACATTAAACAGTGTAATTTTCAAAAATGCGCTCATATTATCATGGTGCATGACTGGAACTTTTATTCATAGCTACATACTCCAAACTAATTTATATCTCCTAAAAATTGTATCTAATTCTAGTTCCTAGTTTTTGACATTTTCATGTCTTTCATATGGCACATAACAAAAAAATCGTCACGAAAAAAATTGTCCCAAGTGGCCACAACGATGATTATGACCATCAGAAATGACGTTGACCATTCATAGGTAAACACATGAAAATGTTATTCTTTATCTGTATTAACTTTTGTACATTACTATTGCTATACCCACTTTGAATGAAAGGCATGATAATAAAGAAATCTGAATCTGATTCATCGCATTAGTGCGCCACATATCTCTTCAGGAAACGTTTCCTCTCAACCCTCTGAAGATTTCCCGTCTGGCAGTTCTTCAGTCTGAAAGGCGACACTACGTGCTAATAAGGACCCCCTATCTAGGGCTCTCCATCTTCATACTGTTCAACCTTCTCCTTCCCGTCTATAGGAAATTCGCGCGATTGAACCACCCTCGTTTATTCAGAAGTGGGACCGAGCTAAGCACATTTGAGAGATGGTGAGATACGTACCCCAACGAGTTTTTCTAGAGCCTTGGGGGTGAATGAGAAGGGTTGAAGAGGAAAAAATCTCCAATGACGCATTAAATCATATAGGTAATATAAATTGATATGTGTTATACGGTGTTATATAATGAAAAGAAAATCGCGATCAAAGTTGTTGCTCTTTGTTTTGCTACTATAGCCACTAAATTTGCTCGATTGCCTGCTTGAACTTTTATTCCCCACTGTTTTTTAATGTATAGAATCGATTGGTGGCGTCAGAGGAAGATAATGTTGATAGTAACAGGTAGATAGCGGTTACCTGGTTTGTGCGAATCCAAAATGTTACAAATTAAGTTATGCTCATACCGGCAAAACGCCAAAATAACTCAATCAGACAAAAGTAATTTGCACAAACTTACAGTGTTACGTCGGTTGCGATTTGACTTCTGCAGTTTTGGCACCATTGACTAAAGAATTGTTGATAACATTTCGCACAAAGCGGCTAAGTGCCTGGACTGAAAATGGGGGAGTACCTACATCAAATCAGGTAGGTACTTATGGGTATTTTTCGGTATGTTATTTATTATGGAAAGGGGATATTAAATCCAAGTTTTAGACCTCGGCAGGTCATTATCAAAAATCCGGAAAACCCCGAAAATGTTCACCCTCAATTTTGACCTATGAGTAGAAGAACTGAATTTTCATCAATAATGTTGCCATAATTTATAAAGTGCATAAAATTGGCAATAATTTGAGACCAGAATGGTTATTGAAGTATTAGTAGTTTTAGAGATACATCATGTCAAAATTTGGCTAAATTTTCAGATAACACTATTTTTAACAACTTTTCATCATTTTGAGGATTATTTACGTTTCTGATGCAAGCTTATTGTCGAAAACTTCTCTAACCATTCCAGATGACTCTACTTTGATCAGGAGCGTTGTGTGGCTCTGAAGTGGAAGGTACCACGCTCGAATCCCTCCCTCCTCTTCCACGCTAATACTGCTGATCATTTGATCGTCGCAGGGGGGTTATCGCTTCTTATTCATGTATATTTATATAATATATACACACATATAACTAATTTATTTATCGCCAAATTCCATAATTTTCCCATACAGTTTTTTTTTTATTCCGTATAAACATCCTACACTAGGTCTACCCAAGTTACTAATTCTTGTCGCTGCCTCCCAACACAATAAGAACTCATCAAAGAAAAGCTCTACATCTGGGTTATCGGTGTCTACTGAAAATGTTTCAAAAAATAAGAAAATATCATGTTTGGACACAAAATTTTTTAAAATTAGCATTATATAATTTATTTTTCAAGCCACGTATATTATAAGATAATATATCTAAATTTTGTGTATTCATTCGTGACTCTAGTCATGCGGTGCCATTTTCGCTGTCTTCCATGCCGCCAGCTTCCTGTAGATCCTCTTTTTGCTTCCGGACCTCCTCCGGATTCCTGCGTTCCGATCCTGGATTGCCTCGATTCTGTCTTCTATAATTCACTTGTACCAGCCTTTCAATTTCTTCTTTTATGTCAATGCCAGTGAGGTCTTTAATCACTTCTATGCCGCATCCTTGCCTGTGTAGTAGCCCCTTCTCCTCATCCCAAACATATTTGTCGTTGCCCACAACCAACTTATAAAATATTATTTTATTTATTTATTTATTTTTTTTTTCAAAGCGTTTTATTTGTATATAACAACTAGTTACATGATATAGACATTATTATGTAAGTAACTATCTAGCTATTTAGTTCGCATAATTACACTTTCTTTCACTGTGGTTTTAGTCCAGTGACTACTACCACCACACTTGTTCAAGTTCAGCACCAAAGCTGGAGATCAGCATCCAAGATCGAAGGGTTTATTCCTCTTCAAACGCCGGACTTGCTGCGAGTTTTCCAGTAGCTGGAGAGCCTCTGGGTTCGTGTGATTGAGCAGCCTTTGCTCATAGCTCATAGCGTATTTTTTAATGATGTCATTCACGGTCTCCATCTGCAGGTCTCTATGAAGATCGTCATTTCTTACGTACCAAGGAGCATTAACGATCGCCCGTAGTACTTTGTTCTGGAAAGTTTGGATTATTTTGATGTTTGTTTTTGCTGTGCACCCCCATAGTTGGATTCCATAGGTCCAAATGGGCATCAGCACGGTCTTGTACAGCAGCACTTTATTATAAATGTTAAGTTGCGAGTATCGGCCCATTAGCCAATACATGTTCCTAAATTTGATTGAGTGTTCTTCCTTTTTCTTCTTCACGTGCTCCTTCCACCTTAGCTTGGCGTCCAGAGTCATCCCTAGGTATTTAGTAGAATCTGCATACGGTACGTTGGTTCCATTTAATGTGAGTGGTGCAGTTGAAATTCTTTTGTTAGTGAAGTTAACATGAGTGGATTTAGTTTCATTGAGCTTCAGTCGCCAGTTTTTGACCCATTCATTAACTGCAGTTGTTGCTTCCTGTAACTTCTCTGTTGAGTCCTCTACCGAGTCTGCAACAGCTAAGATAGCCGTATCATCTGCAAATGTTGCGATTGTAGTTCCTTCTATGTGAGGTACGTCTTGTGTGAACAGCAAATACAAATGGGGGCCCAAAACGCTTCCCTGAGGTACCCCTGCGTTGATGTTTTCAAGGTTGGAGTACTCATCCTCCACTTTTACTCTAAAAAATCTGTTTGTTAGGTAGGAACGGAGTATTTCACAATAACTTATCAAATATTACAGGAACTTGTAACGCTGGATTACTTCTCCTCACTTTACTTCGGATCCCCATCAAAATTCGTCTCTTTTCGCGTATCTCCCACGTAAAGTCCTGATTAATCCAAATCCGAGTATCTCTTAGAGCTGAAGTACGACGCATTACTGCATCTTTATCTTCTTGTCCCTGCATCGTTACAAGGATTGGCCTATTTCGCATATTCGGTTCCCCTAACCCTCTCACTGACACTATATTTGGTAGACTGTCTAGTTTGAGAACATCACGAAACATATCTACTACTACTTGCCTAATGTTACTTCCCGGTCCGATCTGCAATCCTCCTACAACTAGATTATTTCGACGCGCATCATTCTCAAGCCGGACAATTTTATAACTGTGGGTCTTCATATCTTCTTTCACCTACCGTATTTCATCCCTCAACTATTCATTTTCTTCTCATAATATCAAATTTTCTTCTTGTAATAGCTTAATATCTTCTTTCGTTGCTAAATTACTTATGCTTTCTTTTATCGGTGTCAGTTTCAAATCCATAAGCACCCCCATTTTTTAGCGAATTTTTGAAGAAAATTAAGCTATTGCTCTCGCCTCAAAATTTGTAGAATGTGAATTTTTGAAAAATTTTTATGCAGAAATCCGTTTCAGGCTATTCTGAATCATATTCTGAAGTTTAACGCATTTTTTTATGTATGTATGTATGTATATATGTATGTATGTATATATGTTTTATGTATATATATGTATGTATGTATATGTATGTATATATGTACTCATGGTGGCCGCATTCTGCGTCATGATGCGGTTGCCAAGCAGATAGCAGGTGCTCTGTCATCCAGCGGCTGGGATGTGGAGAGAGAGAGACTGTACCATATGCCGAGTGACCGGGCAAGAAGCCAGATGTCGTTGCCATCAAGCCCGATGGGTCTGCCATAATCCTGGATGTCCAAGTTGTCAGTGGCAGTGTGGACATGGAGCAGACCTGGAGGGCTAAAATAAGTAAATATGATAGGAACGACCTGCGACAAGCGATATCTGAGCTAAAGGGAGTGGCGCCTAATAACATCAAGGTCATGGCCGCGACCGTGTCATGGCGTGGGGTGTGGTGCGGGAAAAGTGCCACGGAGCTTCTCGATTTGGGCATCTCGGCAGGAGTACTCCGTGGTATCACCACCCGCGTCCTTCGGGGCTCTTACCTCAATTGGTGGACATTTTATAGGGGCACTTCCTTTCATCCCTCTCTCATTCCTCCATCTTCCTCAACTTCCCTAATCCCTAGGGCCGGCGTCGGGTAAATCTGGGCGTCCTCCCCACTTTTTAATTTAGTTTTTTCGTTTCTTTTTCTTAATGGCGTGCCCCCTCCGTCTTTGAGGGGAGATTTCAAAAAAAAAAAAAAATGTATGTATGTATGTATGTATGTGTCATTCCAGACGATAACTGTCCGTAGAATTGTGCTAGAAACTTCAAACAAATTTTAAAATGTTAAGGACACAAAACGAAAGTTCAAGTTCGTTGGCCAGCATGATCGGATTACATCTTCGGGTTGAAATTTTCAAAAATGTAGTCAAAATTTTCAAAATAGCCTGTTTTTTGTGATTTGTTGTGCGAAATAATTTTTTCAGCATACTAACATGTGGTATATTCGGAATCAGCGTAAAATTTCCTATAAGAATATGTATCAAGTTTTCAAAAATTTCAAAGTTGAAAAATCAGTCAAAAATTGAAATAATGCCGTTTGCTAGTTGTAAAAATCGGTCAATAGCGACTGAAATGTCGAAGATTTCTTCAAAAATTCGCTCATGGGGTCATGCTGCATGACTGGACTTTTTCTGTATCATCTCATCCATGGTCCCCCCTCCCTCCTCCCCCCACAACATCCAAAGTCTCCCACTAAATAAAGATAAAAATGTAAAGCAGTTCTTAGCAAAATTCAGTTCAAACGAATCATTGGTTATTATATTGTCATTCTAGCATTAGTTAGACACTAAAAAAAAAGTCCAGTCATGTAGCATGACCCCATGAGCGAATTTTTGAAGAAATCTTCGACATTTCAGTCGCTATTGATCGTGTTGAGAAATTTTAGTTTATGATTTTGATAGACAAACATGGAATCAAATTATTAACACATGCACAAAGTAAACTCATCAGTTGTGATTACATTTTTTTTTTTTTTTTTTTTTTTTTTTTTTTTTTTTTTTTTTTTAAAGCACCTACTACCTACGTTTCAAACAGCATGGTTCTAGGATTGGTTATACAGGGATACATCCATAAGAGTAGTTCAATCTGAATTTGGACAATGTTTCATGCAAATATTACCGATTTTTACAACTAGCGAACGGCATTATTTCGATTTTTGACAGATTTTTCAACTTTGAAATTTTTGAAAACTTGATACATATTCTTATAGGACATTTTACGCTGATTCCGAATATACCACATGTTAGTATGCTGAAAAAATTATTTCGCACAACAAATCGCAAAAAACAGGATATTTTGAAATTTTTGACTACATTTTTGAAAATTTCAACCCGAAGATGTAATCCGATCATGCTGGCCAACGAACTTGAACTTTAGTTTTGTGTCCTTAACATTTTAAAATTTGTTTGAAGTTTCTAGCACAATTCTACGGACAGTTATCGTCTGGAATGACACATACATACATACATATATACATACATACATATATACATATATATATATATATATATTTTTTTTTTTTTTTTTTTTTTGAGAAACCTCCCCTCAAAGACGGAGGGGGCACGCCATTAAATTGAAAAATAAACAAAAAAAAATAAAAAGTGGGGAGGACGCCCAGGTTTACCCGACGCCGGCTCTAGGGATAAGGGAAGTTGTAGGACGAGGAGGAAGAATGGGATGAAAGGATGTGCCCCTATAAAATGACCACCAGTTCAAGTAAGAACCCCTCAGGACGCGGGTGGTGATACCACGGAGTACTCCTGCCGAGATGCCCAACTCGAGTAACTCCGTGGCGCTTTTCCCGCACCACACCCCGCGCCATGACACGGTCGCGGCAATGACCTTGATGTTATTAGGTGCCACTCCTTTTAGCTCAGATATCGCTTGGCGCAGATCATTTCTATCATATTTACTTTTCTTAGCCCGCCAGGTCTGCTCCATGTCCACGCTGCCACTGACAACCTGGACATCCAGGATAATGGCAGACCCATCGGGCTTGATCGCGACGATATCTGGCTTCTTGCCCCGGTCACTCGGCATGTGGTATAGTCTCTCCCTTTCGACATCCCAACCGCTAGATGACAAAGCGCCTGCTATCTGCTTGGCAACCGCATCGTGACGTAAAATGCGGCCACCGTGAGTACGAGGACACTGCTGCACCACATGATATAGATTCTCATTTTTACCCCGACTAGGGTAGCCACCCGGACGGCGTGAAAATGGCGATAGTCGCGGGCCCCAATGCCCTCTGAAGCCCATTCCACCCACTGGGTAGAAATGGGGGATTCAGAGCACTGTCGGAGTTCTTTACCATCTACTGACTCATGTAGCGCAGCAGCGAACTCAGCAGATGAGCTGGGTTTTGGAGCAGTTGGTGTTGCTCGATCGCACCACAACAACTGCTGCCAGACAAAGTCTAGGTCAGCAGCAGTGCGGGCGACCTCCCAGCTCGAGCCCCTAAGGGCAAGCAGGCGCTGGCGGCGTAATGATGGGATGCTGGCAGAAAGAGAGACAATACCGAGCCCACCGGCCTTGACCGGTGCGTGGATGTAAGCACTTGGGACACCAGGTGGAAAGCCTAGCCAAGAGCGCACAGCAGAGCGAACTTCACGATCTAACTCAAGCAGCCTCCCCGCAGTAAGCCTGCCAAAGACTAACCCATAGGTTAGCTTTGGCAGTAAGTACGTGCGAAGGAGGCGCAGCTTCTGCTGTGGCTTCAATGGAGCCTTAGTGACACGAGCTAATGCTCCACTAAGGTCCACACGGCTTGCGGCAATGGTTGCAACACCCATGAAGTCGACTCCAAGGTACCGCCAGACCTCCAGCACGGATCGGGCAGGGATGGAAGTTTGTCCTAAGACAAAACACTCCTCATCCACCACCTTCACCTTATGCTGGCGACCGGACGGGACCAAGGAGACCGAACCACACTTAGCTGGGTTTACCACCAAACCACACCTGGCTAGCTGCTCAGCAAATGCGTTGAGGGAGATCTGCAAGCCCTCACGGGTTTCTGCGAGTAGGATGACATCATCAGCAAAAGCCAATGCACCTACTCGCACCCCAGGGGCGAGATCAAACCCTATTTCAGCTGGCAGCTTACCCAAGGCCGTATCCACGACCAGGTTAAAGAGGAGTGGCGACAGAGGATCCCCCTGGCGTACCCCGCGCCCAATAACAACATCCCCTGACATCTCACCTCTTGCCTCGAAGACCGTCACGCCTTCGTGGTACAGGCAGGCAACATACTCAATCAAACGAGCAGGTGCCCCGACACCACGAAGACAATCGGTCAGGGCAGAGTGGCTAACTGTGTCAAAGGTCTTAGCGACGCCCAGAGCGGCAAGATGGAGCTGCCGTTTCTTGATAAGGGCCAGTGAAATGACAGTTTGGAGAATTGTTAGATTCTCCGCTGTGCCATTCGCTGGCCGAAATGCTCTCTGGACGTCACCCATGACACCAGCCACTTGGAAGCGAGATGCCAGAATCTTTTGAATGTGGCGGAAAACTACCGATGATATTGAAATCGGGCGGTAGCCTCCCGGCCCATTTCCCCCTTTCTTTGGGATGAAAATGGTACGGGCACGAGTCAACGCTTTCGGGGGCCTTCCCGATAGAAGTAACAGGTTGAGGATGAGCAGCCTAACATTCTTTGGAGCTTTATTCCAGCGTCGGGCGGAAACACCACCGGGTCCAGCAGAAGTTGAGTTCTTGACACGGCACTTATGTGCCTCGTCATAAAGCACCGGTGTGCACATGATGCTGCGCAAGGAATCCCTGGTGGAAGCTGGGGGTACCACTGGCTCACCAGGGTTGTGGCTGGGAGCACTCATAAGTGGCTCCCAGTAATCCACAAACTCCTGGAGAGGGGGCATGACTTGTTCATCCCCAGCTCCCTCCAGTACCTCCGCAGCTGCACGAGCCGGATGCTTCCTCCACAATCTCTGGACACGCTGGTATTCCCGCCTTCTCGCTTGCTTAGCCGCTCTGCGACCTCCACGAGGCACCACATTAGGAGGAACTCCTCCCTGGTGCCCCGCCACGGTCGCTTCCTCAACCTGCGGGAAGATCCTCTGCACATAGGCCGCGACCTCGTCCTCCAAGCTATTTGGCCCCTCAACAGCCCGCCTCGCCAGACCCTGCAGGTAGGCACTCTCATAACCAACAATGTTGCCTACCTGCTCCCCGAGCCTCAACACTTCAGTCTTCAAGTCTTCAAGAAGACCGGAGGTCCCGGGGGAGGATTGCTGAATGGCGGGCTGTGTGTGGGCCCCACGCCTGTCGGAGATGCGGGAGAGGCCCCACGGCTATTTGCCAGGATTGCATCCTGGACAAGCTGCTTATAGTGGGGCCTCAGGCGAAGAGATTGAATGGCAGAAAGCGTGCGCATGGGAAAACGTGCTTGCAAGAAAACATTTATATTTCGTACCCCATTACGCACAGCCTCTGCCTCCTCTGCTGCCATTCGCCGCAAATCCTCAGAAGCATACCTGGGCCGCTCTCGCTCTATATCTATTGCAGCGTTGGCCTGTACAGGATGCTTCTGCCAGACGTGGGCACTGAGGCCACGCTTGGTGCTGAAGGCTCTCTCACAGTGGGCACACTGGTGGGCATTTACAGGGGTCGTGGAAGAGGATGAAGGATAGGAAGACGAGGATGAAGAAGAGGGAGAGGATGGCCGACGCCCCTGCCTGGGGCGCCCCCGAGCGCCTCCCCTAGAACCCCGCGAGCCAATGGGCCCGCGGGGGTTATGAGGCTGGGCTGTATTTTCTTCCATAACGGGGAGACGTAAAGAAAGGGTCGGGAGACCCGTTGACACGAGCCTCCCCCCTAATCGCCATTGGGTCATTCTGCCACCCTCCAGTAACCTGGAGGGTGCCCGGGTTGCACGACGGGGACGTATGACCTTGACTTGGGTAGGGATTTGAAGGAGCTCCGAGGAGATAAAAACACCAACAGTTACCCTACCCCAGCAACCCATATACATATATACATACATACATACATAAAAAAATGCGTTAAACTTCAGAATATGATTCAGAATAGCCTGAAACGGATTTCTGCATAAAGTTGTTTCAAAAATTCACATTCTACAAATTTTGAGGCGAGAGCAATAGCTTAATTTTCTTCAAAAATTCGCTAAAACTCCCACGCAAATAGCCAGTATCCAGAACTTGCTAACAGGGAGACAGCTGCTTGTAATTCCTCCTAGTCCGCCCAACCACCCATCACCCAACCATGGTGAACTGGCTGTAGGTATGTAACTGGGATAGGAACCTTTGATCAAAAATTAAAATGAAGGCGGTAAAAAAACAGAAAATAGGTAATAAGAATAATAATTCTTTGCAAGGCGTAAGTACAAGTCATAATTTATTGGGAGAGATGACTAGAAATTCATTTGTAGATTAGAGCAATCCTTCGACTTTTTTCGAGAAACATCAATTACGAGATTATTGATAGCAGGCATTGCAAACGACTATTAGAACTACAGATAAACACTGATACCTATTGTGACGTTTTTTTATGAAAAAATTGCGAGTACTCACACAGATTCGGTTGCAGGGACGTTGAACAGCCCACAGATTATGTTGCACTTCTGTTCAAAATTACGCCAACTGTTCGAGCAACGAACTACAGAACAATTCACGCAACAACTCTCCATTCTCGATGCATGTACTTACTCGGAACAAATAAATAGTTGAGAGACAACGATGAGATCAAGAAAATGAGAAAAGGACAGGAGGTACTCGAACAAAATCGTACAGAACAGAAAGAATCTATAACCTTCCAACTCCTGAAACCATCAATATACAAGCCTCGATAGCATTGAGTGCAAGGCATTCCATAGCAAGCCTGCTCACTCCGGCAGCCCAAGTTCTCAAAATTACTTTGAGACTACAGGAAATTGGTCACTAAGACCCATATCTTTGATCACATTTAAACAACGGGGCCCCCTGCTATGCCAGACTTTGCAGATTGCCTCCTTTGTTGTTAGAGTTGTTTGTAATGGCGACTCCCTCTGGTCAAGCCCTCTTCATGTTGTCATGAAGCCAAACATTCAACCGGTTGGTGATTACCGAGCCCTCAAAACACGGATGGTTCCAGATCGTTCCTCACCTTTATGATTTTGCGACATCTCTTACTGTACGAACTTAACATTTTAACTCTTTGTTTTGCTCATAATCAAGCTGCCTGATGGTAGGTAATTTTTTTGAATTGTGCTCAAAAATTCTACAATCAAAAAGCTGAATTATACAGTATTTTGAAGGTTAAATTTAGAATATTTATCCCGAACCCCCCCTCCCCTTTTTGATGAGATGTATTTCCCACCTCCCATACCTAAGTTTATGCCCCTCCTTCAAAGATATCCTGAATCCGCCCCTGGTTTTAAAGGTAAATTATTCATCCATAGAAACTGCTGACTGAACTCTCCCATCATCAAACCTCTAGATCACACTGTTAATTGACACTTGGGTTTATTGTTAGGTGCGAGACCAATATTCGTGACGACAGAATTTTCCTGATTCTGTGCAATTTCTGTGGAGCGTGGGGTGCAATGGCCCGAAATTTATTTATTCATTTCAAGTAATAGGTGCACCAAAATCTGCACAACATACATAATAAGAGAAGTAATAAGGGAAAGTAATAAGGGAAGTAGGTACATAATAAGAGAGTAGGTATTTGTTGAAACGATTTCAACTCCCGCTGCTATGCATGTCGCTAGGATTAAACAATTTCATAGAAAGGTAAAAAAAGAGAAGAATTTCTTTTTACCTACATTAGCATGGTTACAGACTGAGCAGGGCGGCGTATTCCCCTTTCTGAACACATTTCCATAACTCTTCTGAGCATCAGGCGGGACCCCGGTAGGGAGCTTTCGTGTGACGGAGAATTAAAAAGGCAATAGCTGTTCTTCCTTCACGCTCGTTAACTCTTCAGCTTTTTGTAAACAAAAGTCATCGTTGTAGGGAGAAACGATTATTTTATGAATGAAGCAACCTTTTTATGAAGCGAAAACAAGAGACTGTTATTTCCTACATTAAGTAGATTCCTATGTCTCCTAATAATTGGAAGTTTAATCCTAAAACGAACAACTACTATATATTTTAAAACATGAGTGTTTTAGCGAATTTTCGTAGAAAATGAAGCTATTGCAATGGCTTGGGAATTTTTAAAATCGAAATATGCTATCGATGTATACTATATAATGTGATAATTTTGTTTATTGGGAAATAAATTACTTTTAAAAAAAATGTCTTAATTGAAATCCGTTTTGAGGCATTCAGAAATGATTCCTGAAGTTAGCGATTTTTCAAATGTATATTATAAAATACATATGATAAAATTATCAACCATTAGCTAAGACATTGAAAAGTTTTTGCATAAAATTATGCTGAAAAACGTACTTAAATTTCAATAATATTTGCTGAAAAATCTATAAAAACTAAAAAAAAAACAACCTGATATCCAAAATCTTTTTTGAATCATCGAATTTTATTTAGTATGAGTTTTTTGCCAGAGAATTGGTTTTTAACCATTTCTCTCTACTGAAAGTGCTCAAATTTAAATAGAATAACATATTTTAATACGATTGGTAATTTAAGAAAATTCGCTCATACGATCATTCAGCATGACTGTTTAGTATATTATTTTCAATAATGAGCCTTTGTAATCGACTAAGGAAAAACATTTTAGGCCCCACAACAAAATATGTTGGGTTACGTTAGAAGATTCGTAGATTCCAAAATCGAATACAAAAAATCCGCCCGTCTGCTGTCAGAAGCTTATCTCCCATTACTGGACGAAACGTAATGAAATTTGGCTATAAAAAAAATAACCTATGTTTTGGGGGTTTAAACATTGTTTAATTGGAAGTGGTCGATATCGTCATACATAGGTAAAAAAAAATAACGACGGGGATGTGCCAGTAGGTAATCTCGTTTGATCAACCACTTTAAAGGGAGGAATATAAGGGCTGAAATATTTAACAATTGAGCTTTCCGAAACATTCAAAGTAAGAGCAATGTTGTTTTGGATGTCATTGATATATATCGATATCATCCTGAAGAATCGAATGAAACCACCCAGATCGCTAAATGTTTAAGGCCCAGCGCACACGGTGTGACTGTTTTGAAACTGCCGTTGCAAACTAGTTGCGTCTGAAACCAGTTTGCAATGGAAACAAAACTTCTGTCCGCACACGGGTGTACTGGCAAAGGGCTTGTTGTAAATCAGTTGCGTCTATTGCAATCAGTGGTTATAATTTAGTTCAGTAGGCCTACGTTTTAGGCCTTGAATTAGCCGTATAGCGCTTACTATGTCAGACTCACCTCAGTTATAGCAAAATTAAATTATAATATCATTGTTTACCTGGCAAACCCACTTCAACAGGCACCTCTTTCCATGCTTTCTCCGTCACATCTTTCCTTGAATATCCTGGAAGTTTGTAGTTGTACAGAACTTCATGCTTCTCCACTTCTCCAACAAGCTTCATGTTGAGTTCCTGATCATTCATTTTGAGATCCACACTATTATGGCTGTCAAAATACCACCAAAACACCACGAGGTCTCGTGCAACTGAAGTCTGCAACGCAACTGCAACCGCGGGTCCACGGTTGTATGCGACAGGTTTCAGACTGATTTGAGATCGTCAAGAACCAGTCGCGTCGTGTGCGCCTCCCCACTCCAATACATTGTCAAGGTCACAAAACAGTTGCGCGCGCAACTGGTTTGCAACGGCAGTTTCAAAACAGTCACACTGTGTGCGCTGGGCCTAAGCGTTTGGTGATAACGATTGTGAATAGGCACAGTGAGGACAAACAAAATTGGGCAGAATAGCTTTAAAAAATTCTTATTGAACTAGGTTGGCATGAACTTTGGGAAAATCAAAATCCGAACGAAATAGAAGGAAAACATTCAGCTATTATTCAAACTTATGTTACGAAGTCAAAATACAATGATTTTGAACGTACATATCGTACTCTCCTATTAGTGACTATTGTAAACATTCGACTACGAATGTACAAGAACCAGTATACCTACCAATTAGGTACTTGGAACACGATGTGCCTACCATTTACCCCCTCCACTGACAAGGTTGCATAGCATAATAAAAACTATCACGAATATCACACGGCTTTAGTGGAAATATCACGATTTATCGCTATTACCCCCTCCTTTCACCCCCTTCCATCATGAAATTTCAGAATCCTGACATGTGTTTCAAAACTAGACAAAGCTAGACCATATTCATATTTAAACAAAAAAGAATCATGAAAATCTGACAAGAATAGTCAAAAAAGAGTAGGGAAACACCCCCAGCCAAAAGACATCACTATTTATTACTCTATTACCTCCTCCATTCACCTCCTTCTGTAATGGAATTTGAAACTCCTGTGATACAAAATTAGACCAATTAGACCAAAATTAGGCCAATTTCATAGTTGAAAAAAAACCAAATTCTGACTAGAATTGTTGAATTGTCACAATTTATCAGTATTGCCCCCTCCATTCACCCCCTTTCTCCATCAAATTTTAAAATCCTGACATATGTTCCTAAACTAGGGTAAACTCGTAATTGGAAGAATATATATTACATAATCGCTCAGTAAGAAAAGAAAACAGAAAATAACAGCACAAAACTATTTTTAATATTTTGGCTTCTGCTGTTTTCAAAACTACATGAGAGAATGATTAATTTCCCCTTCTACGTAGGGAAAGCAGAAACTCCTCTCAACTTGAAGGTGAACAACCATCGAGCATCCGTGGTTTGGTCTGAAGATGATCTCCCTGTAAGCCGACATGCCATTGCCCATAATAACTCAACCTTTGATGATCGTTTTGGCATTAAGCTCTTAAAGAAAATGAGGCCCAACAACAACAAGCGATTGCTTCACCAATCGGAAAAAGCCCATAGTAACGTTTTAGGTGCCAACGATCCTCCAAGCCGAAATATTAGTTGGTGAAGCGATATCCTGAGTTACGTAAATTTCTTGCAAAAGTTGCAATCATCCCAAATTAATAAGTAGTTTCGAAAAAAGCAGAAGCCGAAATAATAAAGATATTTTTTTTTTTTTAAGGTTTAAGCCACACCTCAACCAGAAGGGTCATTAGCGGCATTGAACAAGGTGTCTAAAGGGACACTGGAAGTGGCACGATTCTAAGGGGAGCCATGTTGCCATCCTTGACTAAAAAGGAGCGCCATCATGGACTCCATTGGCAACTCGGAGGGGAAAGAAATGAGTGATGACTACTGCTTAGCCCCCAAAGTGGATTTAAAAAACCCAAAAATAAAGTTATACAACTAAGACTAGATGTAAAATAGGCTAATAACTATATACATGCTACTATATACCATCAGCAAAGTGAAATAACACTACGACTGGATTTATATAAATATATCACAGATCAGATATCACAGTTCGTAGTAGAGCTCAGCGGCTCTCAGGTACAACAACAGGGATCGGACCTTGTCTGGTCTGGATAAAACGTCAACCCACTGAGGGGGCTGATGCTGGACTCGGAGGTCCACAAGGGCTGGGCAGTCCTCCAGAAAGTGGCGGATGGACAGATCACCCCTACACACAACATCTCGAGCTTCTGCACTAAGCAGGTGTCTGTGAGTAAGACGGGTATGGCCAGTGGGAACCCGGTTGACCACTAATCGATCCCTCCTTGGAAGTAGGGTTACGAAAGGGCCCACCGGCTCAAGTCTGTATGTATAACATTTTTCTTTGATGCAACATATCAAGAATGATCAATATTCTACTGAAAATATTGATTTGAGATGTTTTTGTTACTCATTCTGTATGGTTTTGGAGTTACTTGAACACTGTTGTTTTTTCCAAACTTAACATCAAAATGTCGTCAGTTCTGGCTGATTTTGTTAATACCTAAGCCCGGAAAAATTCTCTGTTCAATAAACTATCTCTTTCATCGTGGCCTCTTAACCCTACTTCATGGAGACCATAACACTTGATGCAATCTATAATTTCAGAGAGTATATATCGATTTCTGTAAACTTGCTCATTGTGTTTCTTGATAGCAAGTTGATGAGCTCGGCCAATCAAAGCTCATTCTCTGATGTTATTAAGATGTTTTTTATTATATTCGTGAGATTTAATCCGAGCTGTCAGATGTTTTATATCAGTCACACCATTCTGAGTCCACAACCCATCTCCACCTAATATTAAGCAAGGAAAACAAAACAGAGCATTCTTTCTAGGGCACCCAGTGATCCATTCGTGTTTGCTATAAATTTCAGGGTTGAATTTACGAGTTTCCTTCCCGTTTTTAACAACTTATGTTAATTTCAAGTGAGGGGTGCCTCTCCCCAAACTTTTAATGAACACCCTCTCTTCATAATTACGATCTGTAGAGGATTTTGATTCAAATTCCCCACAGTGTTTGACTCGGGTGAAACATTGCTACCAAGTTCCAATAATGTAAGTAAAAACAAAGTTGATATACATGTACAAACGACAATGTGGAATAAAATGTGAAGGAAACTTATCTTAAGTCTCAAATCCCATCAGGATCAGGCGCCAGGTGCTATTGTTGAACATACAATCTACCTATCCTTATTCAAAGGTAAGACGTGTGCATAGCATAGGAACTGGGAATGTATTAGAGAAATAAGAACACATTTTTACATTTAAAAAAGCAGAATACCTAGGATTCTTCTAAAATAGAAAAGTAAGCATGTAACATGTAACCTATAGGTCGACCAGAGATGGTTTGTGTTCCGAGGGCGCGCCCTATGCGGCAGAAAAGTGAACTACTCATTGAAGTTACCTACTTTTGGAAGACAACCCTGTTAGTAGGTAAAATTACTGCGAAGAGAAATTTCGCATTTTAGGGTTGGCTGCACTGCTTTCAGTGAATGCGCGACGATGAATTTGAAACGATGAGTTGCTTGTAAAGGCTTCATTCTAGATTGTTAGGTACTTTTTTCCTGAAAGTACTGAGGCAACGTCCCAATCCCCCCCCTCTCCCTCACCAGCAGCCCCTAAACCTGGACACCATTCTGACAACATGTAAGATAGAAGTGTATTATAAACTATTTTATTTTCTTAAGAAGATAAACATTAATTTGTAAATTTATAAAAAATTGTTACCTACCTAATTTCATTCTTATATCTATGCAACTATCTATTAATTTCTATTGTAAATTATACTGTAATGGCTGTAAATATAAAACTTTCAAACTGATCTTTCATTTGTTGCACCTGTTGAAGTCACAATGTGATTTTCTCTTTTCGCCAGTTCAATCTATGTGCTATTGCTCTCGCCTCAAAATTTGTAGAATGTGAATTTTTGAAAAATTTTTATGCAGAAATCCGTTTCAGGCTATTCTGAATCATATTCTGAAGTTTAACGCATTTTTTTATGTATGTATGTATGTATATATGTATGTATGTATATATGTTTTATGTATATATATGTATGTATGTATATGTATGTATATATGTACTCATGGTGGCCGCATTCTGCGTCATGATGCGGTTGCCAAGCAGATAGCAGGTGCTCTGTCATCCAGCGGCTGGGATGTGGAGAGAGAGAGACTGTACCATATGCCGAGTGACCGGGGCAAGAAGCCAGATGTCGTTGCCATCAAGCCCGATGGGTCTGCCATAATCCTGGATGTCCAAGTTGTCAGTGGCAGTGTGGACATGGAGCAGACCTGGAGGGCTAAAATAAGTAAATATGATAGGAACGACCTGCGACAAGCGATATCTGAGCTAAAGGGAGTGGCGCCTAATAACATCAAGGTCATGGCCGCGACCGTGTCATGGCGTGGGGTGTGGTGTGGTGCGGGAAAAGTGCCACGGAGCTTCTCGATTTGGGCATCTCGGCAGGAGTGCAGTTTCGTGTGACGGAGAATTAAAAAGGCAATAGCTGTTCTTCCTTCACGCTCGTTAACTCTTCAGCTTTTTGTAAACAAAAGTCATCGTTGTAGGGAGAAACGATTATTTTATGAATGAAGCAACCTTTTTATGAAGCGAAAACAAGAGATTGTTATTTCCTACATTAAGTAGATTCCTATCTCTCCTAATAATTGGAAGTTTAATCCTCAAACGAACAACTATTATACAGGTATTTAAAAACATGAGTGTTTTAGCGAATTTCCGTAGAAAATGAAGCTATTGCAATGGCTTGGGAATTTTTAAAATCGAAATATGCTATCGATGTATACTATATAATGTGATAATTTTGTTTATTGGGAAATAAATTACTTTTAAAAAAAAATGTCTTCATTGAAACCCGTTTTGAGGCATTCTGAAACGATTCCGGAAGTTTGCTATTTTTCATATGTATATTATAAAATATCATATGATAAAATGATCAACCGTTAACTAAGACATTGAAAAGTTTTTGCATAAAATTATGCTGAAAAAGGTACTTAAATTTCAATAATATTTGCTGAAAAATCGATAAAAACTAAAAAAACCTAAAATCCAAAATCTTTTTTGAATCATCGAATTTTATTTAGTATGAGTTTTTTGCCACAGAATTGGTTTTTAACCATTTCTCTCTACAAATTTAAATAGAATAACATATTTTAATACGATTGGTAATTTAAGAAAATTCGCTCATACGATCATTCAGCATGACTGTTTAGTATATTAATCTCAATAATGAGCCTTTGTAATCGACTAAGGAAAAACATTTTCAGCCCCCCCACAAAATATGTTGGGTTATGTTAAAAGATACGTAGATTCCAGAATCTAATACAAAAAATCCGTCCGTCCGCTGTCAGAACCTTATCTCCCATTACCGGACGAAACGTAATGAAATTTGGCTATAAAAAAAATAACCTATGTTTTGGGGGTTTAAACATTGTTTAATTGGAAGTGGTCGATATCGTCATACATTGGTAAAAAAAATAACGACGGGGGATGTGCCAGTAGGTAATCTCGTTTGATCAACCACTTTAAAGGGAGGAATATAAGGGCTGAAATATTTAACAATTGAGATTTCCAAAACATTCAAGGTAAGAGCAATGTTGTTTTCGATGTCATTGATAGATGTCATCCTGAAGAATCGAATGAAACCACCCAGATCGCTAAATGTTTAAGGCCCAGCGCACACGGTGTGACTGTTTTGAAACTGCCGTTGCAAACTAGTTGCGTCTGAAACCAGTTTGCAATGGAAACAAAACTTCTGTCCGCACACGGGTGTACTGGCAAAGGGCTTGTTGTAAATCAGTTGCGTCTATTGCAATCAGTGGTTATAATTTAGTGCAGTAGGCCTACGTTTTAGGCCTTGAATTAGCCGTATAGCGCTTACTATGTCAGACTCACCTCAGTTATAGCAAAATTAAATTATAATATCATTGTTTACCTGGCAAACCCACTTCAACAGGCACCTCTTTCCATGCTTTCTCCGTCACATCTTTCCTTGAATATCCTGGAAGTTTGTAGTTGTACAGAACTTCATGCTTCTCCACTTCTCCAACAAGCTTCATGTTGAGTTCCTGATCATTCATTTTGAGATCCACACTATTATGGCTGTCAAAATACCACCAAAACACCACGAGGTCTCGTGCAACTGAAGTCTGCAACGCAACTGCAACCGCGGGTCCACGGTTGTATGCGACAGGTTTCAGACTGATTTGAGATCGTCAAGAACCAGTCGCGTCGTGTGCGCCTCCCCACTCCAATACATTGTCAAGGTCACAAAACAGTTGCGCGCGCAACTGGTTTGCAACGGCAGTTTCAAAACAGTCACACTGTGTGCGCTGGGCCTAAGCGGTTGATGATAACAATTGTGAATAGACACAGCGTGGAAAAACACAATTGGGCAGAATAGCTTAGACAAATAATTATTGAACTAGGTTGGTATGAACTTTGGGAAAATCAAAATCCGAATGAAATAGAAGAAAAACATTCAGCTATTATTCAAACTTATGTTACGAAGTCAAAATAGAATGATTTTGAACGTACATATCGTACTTTCCTTTTAGTGACTATTGTAAACATTTGACTACGAATATACAAGAACCAGTATACCTACCAATTAGGCACTTAGAACACGATGTACCTCCATTTACCCCCTCCACTGACAAGGTTGCATAGCATAATAAAAACTATCACGAATATCACACGGCTTTAGTGGAAATATCACGATTTATCGCTATTACCCCCTCCTTTCACCCCCTTCCATCATGAAATTTCAGAATCCTGACATGTGTTTCAAAACTAGACCATATTCATATTTAAACAAAAAAGAATCATGAAAATCTGACAAGAATAGTCAAAACATCACAATTTATTACTATTACCTCCTCCATTCACCTCCTTCTGTAATGGAATTTGAAACTCCTGTGATACAAAATTAGACCAATTAGACCAAAATTAGGCCAATTTCATAGTTGAAAAAAAAACCAAATTCTGACTAGAATTGTTGAATTGTCACAATTTTATCAGAATTGCCCCCTCCATTCACCCCCTTTCTCCATCAAATTTTAAAATCCTGACATATGTTCCTAAACTAGGGTAAACTCGTAATTGGAAGAATATATATTACATAATCGCTCAGTAAGAAAAGAAAACAGAAAATAACAGCACAAAACTATTTTTAATATTTTGGCTTCTGCTGTTTTCAAAACTACATGAGAGAATGATTAATTTCCCCTTCTACGTAGGGAAAGCAGAAACTCCTCTCAACTTGAAGGTGAACAACCATCGAGCATCCGTGGTTTGGTCTGAAGATGATCTCCCTGTAAGCCGACATGCCATTGCCCATAATAACTCAACCTTTGATGATCGTTTTGGCATTAAGCTCTTAAAGAAAATGAGGCCCAACAACAACAAGCGATTGCTTCACCAATCGGAAAAAGCCCATAGTAACGTTTTAGGTGCCAACGATCCTCCAAGCCGAAATATTAGTTGGTGAAGCGATATCCTGAGTTACGTAAATTTCTTGCAAAAGTTGCAATCATCCCAAATTAATAAGTAGTTTCGAAAAAAGCAGAAGCCGAAATAATAAAGATAGTTTTTTTTTAAGGTTTAAGCCGCACCTCAACCAGAAGGGTCATTAGCGGCATTGAACAAGGTGTCTAAAGGGACACTGGAAGTGGCACGATTCTAAGGGGAGCCATGTTGCCATCCTTGACTAAAAAGGAGCGCCATCATGGACTCCATTGGCAACTCGGAGGGGAAAGAAATGAGTGATGACTACTGCTTAGCCCCCAAAGTGGATTTAAAAAACCCAAAAATAAAGTTATACAACTAAGACTAGATGTAAAATAGGCTAATAACTATATACATGCTACTATATACCATCAGCAAAGTGAAATAACACTACGACTGGATTTATATAAATATATCACAGATCAGATATCACAGTTCGTAGTAGAGCTCAGCGGCTCTCAGGTACAACAACAGGGATCTGACCTTGTCTGGTCTGGATAAAACGTCAACCCACTGAAAGGGCTAATGCTGGACTCGGAGGTCCACAAGGGCTGGGCAGTCCTCCAGAAAGTGGCGGATGGACAGATCACCCCTACACACAACATCTCGAGCTTCTGCACTAAGCAGGGGGGGGTCTGTGAGTAAGACGGGTATGGCCAGTGGGAACCCGGTTGACCACTAATCGATCCCTCCTTGGAAGTAGGGTTACGAAAGGGCCCACCGGGCTCAAGTCTGTATGTATAACCTTTTTCTTTGATGCAACATACCAAGAATGATCAATATTCTACTGAAAATATTGATTTGAGATGTTTTCGTTACTCATTCTGTCTGGTGTTGGAGTTACTGGAACACTGTAGCTTTTTCCAAATGTGACTTCAAAATGTTGTCAGTTCTGGCTGATTTTGTTAATACCTAAGCCCGGAAAAATTCTCTGTTCAATAAACTATCTCTTTCATCGTGGCCTCTTAACCCTACTTCATGGAGACCATAACACTTGATGCAATCTATAATTTCAGAGAGTATATAGGTATCGATTTCGGTCAACTTGCTCATTGTGTTTCTTGATAGTAAGTTGATCAGCTCGGCCAATTTTTTATTATATTCATGAGATTTAATCCGAGCTGTCAGATGTTTTATATCAGTCACACCATTCTGAGTCCACAACCCATCTCCACCTAATATTAAGCAAGGAAAACAAAACAGAGCATTCTTTCTAGGGCACCCAGTGATCCATTCGTGTTTGCTATATATTTCAGGGTTGAATTTACGAGTTTCCTTCCCGTTTTTTAACAACTTGTGTTAATTTCAAGTGAGGGGTGCCTCTCCCCAAACTTTTAATGAACACCCTCTCTTCATAATTACGATCTGTAGAGGATTTGGATTCAAATTCGCCACAGTGTTTGACTCGGGTGGAAACATTACTGTCAATTTCCAATAATGTAAGTAAAAACAAAGTTGATATACATGTTCAAACGACAATGTGGAATAAAATGTGAAGGAAACTCATCTTAAGTCCCAAATCCCATCAGGATCAGGCGCCAGGTGCTACTGTTGAACGTACAATCTACTTATCTTTATTCAAAGGTAAGACGTGCATAGTATAGGAACTGGGAATGTATTAGAGAAATATGAACACATTTTTACATTTAAAAAAGCAGAATAAATACCTAGGATTCTTGATTATAAAATAGAAAAGTAAGGATGTAACATGTAACATATAGGTCGACCAGAGATCGTCTGCGTTCCGAGGGTGCGCCCTACGCGGCAGAAAAGTGAACTACTCATTGAAGTTACCTACTTTTGGAAGACAACCCTGTTAGTAGGTAAAATTACTGCGAAGAGAAATTTCGCATTTTAGGGTTGGCTGCACTGCTTTCAGTGAATGCGCGACGATGAATTTGAAACGATGAGTTGCTTGTAAAGGCTTCATTCTAGATTGTTAGGTACTTTTTTCCTGAAAGTACTGAGGCAACGTCCCAATCCCCCCCCTCTCCCTCACCAGCAGCCCCTAAACCTGGACACCATTCTGACAACATGTAAGATAGAAGTGTATTATAAACTATTTTATTTTCTTAAGAAGATAAACATTAATTTGTAAATTTATAAAAAATTGTTACCTACCTAATTTCATTCTTATATCTATGCAACTATCTATTAATTTCTATTGTAAATTATACTGTAATGGCTGTAAATATAAAACTTTCAAACTGATCTTTCATTTGTTGCACCTGTTGAAGTCACAATGTGATTTTCTCTTTTCGCCAGTTCAATCTATGTGCTTTCACTTTCCGCGTTTTTTCTAAGGTCACTGAAGTACCTTACTAGGCAACGAAAACTAACCTATTTGAAAACAAAACGAACTACAACCACTTGGGTGCACGGGGGAAAAAACCTAGATGCGACCTAGCTTCTTATCTTTGGTAAAACATGAAAATCAGCTGTTGGCTTTCCAACATGGCCTCAATTCAACTTAAGTTTAGCAGACACCAGACTTTGCTTTCCAACATTCATATTGTAACGTTGTAAAGTCTGGATTTTTACGACAGGAGTTTTCGAAGTTTAGCACGTTACGACGTTGTAAACTCTCCGACCATGAATACCCCTAAAAATAATTCAGCAATATCGGCCTTGGACTCAATAAATAATATACTATTGGAATACTCGTAAGAATGTCTGCTGCTAGGTAAATGCTTTTATGTTAGAATGTTGGTTAGAATTGAGGGAAAAGTAGCAATACATGTTTTTTACCAAGGACCGAGAAGGGGGCGTGTACCCCTGGATCTGCTCCTCTACGCGAGCAGTTGAGCAATTTGTCACTCTTATAATTTACTGTTCTTTTTCAGATATATTCAGTTAACACTATTTGCTTTAAGCTTTTCCTACTACCTAATCTTAGTTCATTGATCTTTTTCAGTTTCATACAAGTATATTCTGTTCAATACTATTTGCCCTCAAGTACTCAGGCATGTGATGAACCTAGATACATAAGTTCCTAGGGTGCTCCTTGTCTTCAATTATATCTGACTTTATTTATAGATACCTTGTTTATTTTATAAAATGCAGTTTTTTACCAGTGCTATTGTTGTTACCAACTTCCTTGTAGCCTCGAAAGTTTCACATTCCTCACTTTCGTTTATTTCTAGAATTGGCGTAGGATGACGCTCTTTCCATTCTAACAGCCCTGTTTCCATGTTTTTCCTTGTACATATCAATTCAGTACGAGCCATTTTGTAGTTAGATCACATACCACGAGCTCAACATTTAACTATTTTGCGCTAATTTACTTTTAGTTTCTATTTTAATCATATTTTTAATCTTGTCTCAGACCCCCCCCTATTCTTGTTCCCTTTCTATTTCATTTTGCCAGTTGTTGTTCTGTGGGTCTCTGAGGTGCGTCATTGTGAGCGATGGATTGTGGAGACCTAGATTCTATCTTGCCCTTTGGTGCTCAATCCAGTCAAATAATAATTATTTCCTACTCCAGTAATACCTACTTCTTTTTTCGTTGACTTGGCTCTAGCCCTGAGGCATTCTATTCAAAATCGTTCATCCACTCATTCACACATTCATATAAACGCTTACTCATTTTACCCCACATTATTGCCCAATCTTTAGTTGAACTCATTGACGAATTGAGAGCATATCATAGTACAATATTCTAGAATTATCAATTCCCTAAAACCTCCAAAGACGAAGAAAATAAATAAGTTCAAGGAATACTTCGATATGTATTGCCTCTTCTACTTAAACTACTGACACCTAATTTACAATAATGACATGTCTTAAAACATGTCTCAAGGATGCCTACACTAATAAATTGACTGAAAACCGGCAAGTGGGAAGACAGGCGCAGAAGTACTACCAAGGGCAGACCATTAGTTTATTTATTAGGGACTGTTTGAAGAATATTGGCACACAAGTTCAAACAGTAAAGAGCGTCCGCTTGAATCCTTGTCCTGTAACATAAATAAAACACAATCTGATAAGTTTATTGCACCTAGTGTAGAAGTGGTAGGTAGGTTCAACTAAGGAGATAGATTTTAAAAAAAAATTTGATTCTTATTTGAAAGCAAGAGGAAGTAACTCCTATGTGTGAAATCCAAATCCTCAGGGAAATTTTCGAGGAAACGCTTATGTTTCACTTCAATAGGTATAACGTATTGCTAAGTAATGCATGCATTACAGGGACTGGTTTGTAAACTATTTTGGTGGGAATAGCAAAGAGATCATGATTTTACTGGATTTAAAGCCAGGTCCACACTGAGCAAATGTTCGACAAATGAGTTTTTTGTTTTTAACAATTTGTTGAAGTTCAGGCAAACTTTCTAATGTTCGGCAAACAATGTTTGTCTTAATGCAGTGTGGCCGCGCCATAGAAAGCCGCGTATCCACCAACCGAACATGTCTGCCGAACATTGTTGGCGAACACAAAAAACGGACAAACATTAAACATATTGTAGACCAAACTGGTTCGTAGAGCATTCTCAGTTGTTCGTGGACATACAAATTAATGTTTGTGAATCAGTCGGACGTTTTTGGTTTATTATTTCCAATAATAAGCCTATGTGATCGTGTAGCAAAAAATTTTTATAACCCCCCCTCAAACTTTGTCACTTTACGTTTCAAGGTGCGTAGAATCCAAATTTGAAATGTCCGTCCGCCGTCCCCCGTCCGCCGTCCGCCGTCCCCCGTCCGCCGTCCGCCGTCCCCCGTCCGCCGTCCGCCGTCCCCCGTCCGCCGTCCGCCGTTCGCCGTCCGGGCCATAAAAGGCCTAAGAATTTACTTAAAAAACCCGTTCTTTCGCACATAGACTCCATTTGGGGTCTAGTTGGTCCTAACGTTTAACCATCCCGATCGCTTTACTCGCATAGACGCTATGGGCCAAAAACGGGCGAAAAAGTGTCTTTTTCGAGACTTAAGGTGTTAGACGTGTTAGACGCACGCCTGGCACGCTTGGCAGGGGGTCACGGTGGGTGGTGAGGGGGGGGGGGGGACAAGGACACGATATGTGAAATTATTCTAATTTGTAAATAAATAAATTTTTTTAAAGTTGATAAATAACTATTCCCTTCTTACCTTCTTTCACTTGCTTTCAAAAATTATGATGGACTAATCAAAGTCCCTCAATAGACACATTACCAAATCATACCTATTTTCCAAATTTCTTGAAAAGCTGAGTGAGAAAAAGGTAGGTAGATAATTAGGGCCCCTAGCACCAGGCCATAGACTAAAAATACCTGATCCTTGTTAAACTTACAATATGCCCTTCCTATTATGTTCCATGGATCATTTGGTTCTATGGAATAAAACTGACCGAAAATATAGGTACCTACTGAGGGAAGGGAACACAATTTCGTTTATGGTGGTACCTCTATTTGAAGTTGTGAAAAAACTGAAACTGATCCTTCATGAGTTCATAGTTCCTAATACTGTTTTCTGAGTGTTAGCTATTAGGTACCAACGCTATAAATTGTCCATTAAACTTTGCTAAAAAAAAAAAAAAAAAATTATTGTGAGTTTTCTAAAAAAAAATCTAGTCTTTGATTTTTTAGAAAAAAGTTGATTTAATCGAATCTTACATCGATTTGTATTCATCACTATTACAATGCGACCACCCTCTACACGATCGGCAAAGTAAGCGAATTCTAAAAGGATGGAATTCCGTAAGTTAGGTTGTTAGAACGAGTGAACTTGAAACGGCTGCGTCCTAGAAACGAGATACTTACGTTTATTTCTTCCCGGAGGCAATATGATAGGTTGGTGCCTATACCTTCCTTGTGGATCCGCCGCCGCCCCTCGCTCCGACCACCCTACGCGATCCGCGAATATTACTTTTTGGCTTAGGAAAGCCTAGTGACGATTTTCATTACGATCAATCAAAGAAAATGAAAAATAAAAATTAGGTAGGTAGGTCATTTCATAGTTGCTGGGAATTTTCGGGAATAGTAGGTAGCGTCCTAGAAACGGGATACGATTTGTTCCCCCCCTGGCCATGATTGAGTATTATACCTTCCGTGTGGATCTGCCCGTGTGCTCGCGTCCCGATTCCCCCCCCCCCCCTCAACCACTACATGATCCGCGAACCTTCCTCCGCCAAGATCTCAAACCGCACCAAACGATTCCAGTTAAATAGCAAGTTTTCCTGATTCCAATCAAATTTGGTTGTTGGCTGCTTTCTACGACCCAGTTGAACGCGTCTATTCGATTTTTTTCCGCCTAAAGTTCAGTTATCTGGAATTCCCCGAGTCTTCTTCAGGTAAGCCACTTCAAGTACCTTAGGGTAGAAACGAAGCACTTTGGTTTGAAGGGATATTCCTCGTACCTATCTGTTTTTGGATAACGTTACAACCTATTTGAAAGTAAGTTGATGGTGGAATGGCAGTTGTCGAGACATTTTGACATAGATATGTCTTTGCTCGGGGGGGTCAACCAAAAATTTCCGTGACGCAAAATTTGTGTCACAATTTCAGTGTTTTTCACGTACAACCCAGCCGTTGCTAGGGGAATGGAACTTCCGCAGTTTTCATCGCACAGAAATCGTTTGCCACTCGTTGGAAAGCGTTTGATTTATGTGATAAATGTTCACATCTCAAGCTACCGATTTCCCCCTCCTTACGTACCTGGCTACATTCCTAAACTAAGTTGATTGGACTATAAACAATTTTAATAAGCCGGTTAGGTACAATATTCTTAACGTAAAGCAATAGCATCATTTACCTACTCCACTCCATAGGAAACATTTTCATCATCTTGACAACAGTCGACTGTTAACAACAACTCATTGTAGTGACTTCTCTCCACAGTTATTTTCAACATTTCTATAAGTAAACCGTTGTTTTGTTGGAATTAGTCGGGAAGCGGCCCAGGGATTTGTTTAAAGTTAAAGGATTTGTTTACTACTCTCGAGGACAACCGTGATGAATATGTTTTTTTCTAAGTCATATTTGTGTGTTAATACCAATGCTTTGCCTACGCATATTTAATAACATATCCTCTCGACTTTTCGTACGTGTTTAGATAATGATATTATTGAGGCAATACTTATTTGAATAGATAGGAGCTCAAATCGAGAAATATAAACATGCGTACTTATATAATTATAGAAGTATAGGTTGTGGCAACTCGAAATAGGACACGCCAAGGAGTCTGGACGGGCCTTATGACGTATGCAAGCCAACTAAAACTACGATCATACTCAATTGAAAAAATAATAAACCTTTGTGAAATAATTTGCAGCGTTTTGTCATTGTGGTTTAGTTGAGTGAACTTGTTGGTGATGAGGGAATCCACGTAGCGTCGTCTTAGGTGTTAGCGTGCGTAGCAGCTGGATACATGACATTTGCCGCTCGTCGACCCCATCGATAGTGGCAGGGACAACTCTTTAGGGGAAAGAGATGAGTGTAGTGACCAACTTTGTGCAGACCTGACTGCAAGTAGCTCGTTCACAAATTTTACGTGAGCTTGTAATGAATATTTTGAATTACTTATAGCGCTTATTGGACCAACTATATCAAAACAAGACACCAACTACCGCAATGACATAGGTGCTAATGATTGTTTGGCTGCGACTTTAAGATTTTTGGCTACGGGCGATTCCTACACATCTTTGATGTATCTTTTTACAATTTCTGTTCTGAAAAATAAGGTATTTCTGAAATAGTGCCGAAGGTAATTGAAGCACTTGTTTATGCTACAACGCCACACACACACAAAACTCAGTTATGCAGCATGACTAATGGAGCGAATTTTCAAAGAAAATCTGTGAATAACATTAAATTAGGCACATAAATTCTGATCATTTAGGCCGGCCATGTCCTCCGACACGCCCCTGAGCGCCTCCCCTAGGGCCCCGCATGCCAATGGGCGGGTTATGAGGCTCATTTTCATTTCTGTACATCATATAACGAGGAGACGTGATTAGAAGGGTCGGGAGACCCGTTGACACGAGCCTCCCCCCTAATCGCCCTAGGGTCATTCTGCCACCCTCCAATAAACTGGAGGGTGCACAGGTTGCACGACGGGGACGTATGACCTTGACTTGGGTAGGGAAATGAGGGTGCTCCAAAGAGATAAAAACACCCCCAATTGCCCTACACCAGCAACCCAACACATACACTTACACACGCTCGCGCGCACACACACACACACACACCACAGCCACCCTTCTTCTTCGCAGTATTGTTCTTAGTTTGCTTGATCTCTCAGCTGTTTTCTCGTGAAGGTACATTACGTGAAATGCTGCAACCAGTGATGATTATCAGGTGTATTCCTGGTTCATTTTCATAGAGATAAATACTTTGTCATACTTGTTGATGTTTTTCTCAAAGAAAAACCCAAAAACATGAAGTTCGTAGCAACCGTAAGTTCCTACCTGAGGCTTACCTACTATCTTTGTGATAAAACCATACCCTGTTTACTAATTGAAAACTAAAAATGAGAGATTAAGCCCGTATATATATAGGCGTTTGATATCGAAATAAAGAAGTTGACTAGACAACCAGTAGACAACAAGACAGCTGGGGGAAAATATCATGTTGCCCAACCACCGTTAACGTGACATCAAAATTAAGGCGACCGCGCCCCCGGTTCCTTTTGGGTTAGCAACTTCATTTGCTCCCTGAAGACCATAGTGACAGGTGATGATAAGTTGAAGTCGCCAAAAACTCTATTAGAATTTCTTAGTTTACTCACCTATGGTTTTCAAGAGTGATTCCACCTGTAAATAACAGAAGTATTTGAATTATTAATTCTGACGTCATTCTATCACGTTATACAGTTATCAACCATGATGAAACAGAACCACAATAATTGGTGAAGGGGAGGATTTCATTATAATTTAATACTTCGGTACCAAGTAGTTAAAAATTACCTCCATATTTCATACGACAACTCACTGATCATTTTGCTTCCGAGACTGCAAGGCAGCGGAAACTTTGTTTTCACTTTCGAAATGAAAAAAAATTTTTTGCTCCTAAATCAAAATTTCCACTCACATTTTGCGTTTCAGAGTCTCCTGAACAAATTTGGTTCCGTGTCTGTCTTTCTGTCTGTCCGTCCACATTTCCTTGTAACACCCATAACTTCCACAATTTTGATCCGATTTTGACCAAACTTTCAGGGATCGTGCGGGTTAAGCTCTAGATGCTCCCCTATCAACTGCATCATGATCGAATCAACGGTAGCTTCTGCGCATGCGCTAACGTGAATTCCTTGTGACGGTCATAACTCGGTCAATGTTGAACGGATTTCGGTCAGATTTTCAGGGATGATGTGGGTAAGGTCCCTTGAGGTCCCATAAGACAATCATCATAATTGTATTAGCGGTACGCTCTGCGCAAGCGTGAACGAAAAATTCTTGTTACGGTCCTTGCAACAGCCGTAATTTCCACAATTTTGATGCGATTTTCTTCAAATTTTTAGGGATCGTGCGGGTATAGCTCTACATGGTCCCCTATCAGGTCCGTCATGATCGAATCAACGGTAGCCTCTGCGCAGGCGCAAACAAAATTTTCTTGTTTCGGTCATAACTCAGGCAATTGTGAACGGATTTCGGTCAGATTTTCAGGGATGATGCAGGCAAGGTTTCTTGAGGTCCCGTATCACATTCTTCGCGATCATCAGCAGCGGTACGCTAGGCGCATGCGCGAAAGTGATGTTTTTGTTACGGTCACAGCTTAGTTAATTCCCTGATGCCAGAACCGGTCGTTTCTAGTTTTCTAGAATTTAATGGTGACGTACTGTGAAGGTCACGAGGAAGCTCATGTGCCATTTCCTTGGCAGTGTATTTTCTCTCTGCCTGTTCGTCTACAACTACAGATTTCAACTGTACTTTTGCGGACGTAAGATTGATGAAGTGATTAGCCAAACGTTGCGATATGGCATGCCTCACAACTCGACGGTCATTCCACACTTGCCGACACTGTGCTCCAGTAACCTCATACATCGTACCGTGCGTCAAATCCGATAATTCTAATTTTTTGCTAACTTATTTGTGATGTTGGCCCAATGAATAATCCAAGTTTGAAAGCTCGACCTCCGAACGCAACCTTATCAAAAATCGAAAAAAATTCGAAATTTTCGACTTCATTTCAGTTTTTGACGATTATAACCCTACAGAACTAGTTTTTTGGTAACACCTACCGAATACATTTTTAAATGAGACTAAATTTGCTACGTTTTGAGACCAGATAGGTTCAGAAATATAGCGTTTTAAAATATATCAAATGTTTTCGGATTTGTCAATTTTTAGCAACATTTTGTTCTTGTGAGTGAGTTTTGATAATTTTGCTGCAGGGAATCCTCCCCTCTCCCACAAAATAGTCCCGTGGGTCTTGAGGAGGTTTGAAAGGAACCATTGAACCCCCCCCCCCCCCTTTTTTTCTTGTTTTTGTTTTTGTTTTACCAACGCCCCGAAGGGGTGCACGCGATTTCTGGTGCACCTCCTACAAGGGGGTCTGGATCCAAACTGAAATCAAATCTCCACCTATCAGAGAGTTGTATGTGGTCAGTCTGTTTGTCCGTTGTCTGTGTAGATAATTGCGACCTTCAGGAATGGTATAGAAAAATTCCAGTTTTGGGGTTGTGTGCATGTACGTATATTTCAAATGATTTGTCATTATTAGCAACATTTTATTCTTCTGAGTGAATTTTTATAATTTTTCAGCAAGGACACCCCCCCTTATAATATTCCTGTGGATCCTCAAGAGGCTTGAAGACCCCTATAGACCCATAGACCCCCACCACCCCAATCTTTACATTGGTCATGTTTCCCCCCTATTACATTATCAAAACCTTGTCTACACGTTTGAAGGGATACTGAAAAAGAAAAAATATAGACCAGTACTTACGTAGTGAGCCACATGTGGGCGCATTTCTTCTAAGTAGATTATATACTGTTTCAAAAGGAATGGGGTAATAAGAATTTCGGGGTGACATCCAACGCTTGAACGGAGAAATTAGCGTTATGAGCTCTCACAGCTGATTGGGGTGGTTCGGCAAGTTAACTGCCATTCTAACTGTGTCACAGAGGTACCGCTACAAATTTCATCGTCGTAGGATTAAATGCATAGAAATTAGCGTTAAGAGCTCACTCAGGTAATTCGGGTGGCCTGGCAAGTTAAAATCCTTTCCTACATGTCTCACAGAGGTTCCCTTCCAACTTTCAGCGTAGGATAAACAGCATAGAAATTGGATTTTTTGAATCACGAAATCAGCTCCTACTGCTGATTATCAATGAAGATTTTTGCAACCATTTTATTTTGAATGACTAACAGATCATTTTGTGACCCATCCCGTCAAATTCTGTCCAGCCGTTCTCGAGTTAAAGCGCTTTTACGATGATACACATAGGTACATGAACGGACAAAGTAAATACAATAGCGCTTTTTTTTTTTTTTTTTTTTTTTTTTAAGAAAATGCGCTAAAAATGAGTAATGCGATAAAAAATATTCTAATTAAATGAATGAATGAAGAAGGTACAATCAATATATTGATAATAAGGGTTTTAAAGTTAGTTTCGGCTCTGTTTCGCATACGTTGCTCATCAAGAAGCTGAATGCCCTCTTTGGATTCTCTACCTCTGCCTGCGCCCTAGTGTCTTTCTACCTAACGGGTAGGATGCAGTACGTATCACATGGTGGAAGCTCCTCACAATCTCTCCCAGTCCTAGCAGGAATCCCTCAGGGTACAGTTTTAGGGCCACTGTTGTTTTCTCTTTTTGTGAATGATTTGCCAAATGTTTTGCGCTTTTGTCGATATCATATGTTTGCTGACGATTTTCAGGTTTATTTGCCTAGTAAACTTGGCGATTACCTGGTTGAGTCAGTGCATCAGCTCAACACTGATTTGCTGGCGGTTGCTAGGTGGGCCTTTAGAAATGGAATTTTGGTCAATCCTAAGAAAACTCAGACCATCATATTGTATAAACACAATGTACCGACAGATCCCATTCCGCCAGTTCTTGTTGATGGTGTACCTAACTGTACCTTACCTGTCCCGTGTTAGAAATCTTGGTGTTTACGTTGACAAGACTTTATCCTGGGAACACCACATAACTCATGTGTGCGGTAGAATATATGGTGCTTTGCATAGTCTTAGACGCCTGTCTCGTTTCACTCTCCATCCCCCCAAGAAAAGGCTTGCCACATCTCTGGTTCTCCCTCACTTATTGTACTGTTCTACATTCATATCTTGTTCTCTTTCTGCTGCCTTATTTAATAAAATAAAAGTTGCATATAATGCCTGTGTCCGCTATGTTCATGACATAAAGCCTCGCCATTCAGTTCACGGATATACTATACTTTGTTTGCCTCTTGACGACTACTTGAATTTGAGAATACTTAAATTTCTGTTTCTATTCCTGAAAGGTTCCCCTCCTCCTTACCTGCGTTCTTTATTTCATAGGTCCACCTCTGTGCGGTCTGTGGGTATTCTGGTTCCATCTCACGAAGGATTTTTTTTCAGCAAGTCCTTGCAGGTGTATGGGGCCCTAGGGCGTTTCCAGTCGGCAGTCATCGATTATTTTATTACCAATGAGTGAAATCCTGGACATACATGCAAACCCCCTCCCCTCCCCCCACCCTTTCGATCATTCTTCACTTTTTTAAAATTAATTTACCACTTATGTCTTTCTCTCTTAATTTGTAATTTTTATTTTTATCAATAGCCGTCATACACATTTTTTATTGTACAACAACAATGTAATTCATGTCTGCATCATGTACTACTGTCTTGTACCCAGCAGAATAAAGGCTTATTATTATTATTATTATTATTATTATGTTTAGCCCCCTTGGAAGGGCCCGGTTGAGGTTCTTTTTCATATATGGATCGTCGGTCGGCGTAGCCCAGCAACCTGAAAGGGGGTACCGTGCTCAGATCCGATACCTAGTTCTAATTTTTTGACAACTTTTTGATGATGTCAGCCCGATGAATAATCAAAGTTTTGAGACCTCGAGCTCCAAACGCCATCTTGTCAAAAATTGATAAAACCACGAATTTTTTTACTTTACTTCAGTATTTAGTGATTTTAACCCTAAAGGACTTGTTTTCCGGTAACACCTACCGAACGAAATACGATTTTGAATTTGGCTAAATTTGCTACATTTTGGGACCATCACCATATTTGTTGACCAGATAGTTCCCGAGATGTAGCGTTTTAAAAGATATCGCATTTTTCAGATTTGTCAATTTTTGGGACATAACGCTCCTCATATAATTTTTACAAGATTGGGTGCTATTGTGGTCATCATTTTTACCCAACCAAAGAGTAACTTATGTGAATATCATCAACACCGTTGGAGTTATTTGGGCGAAAAGTTCGCTCCGCTAAAAATTTCATTTTGTCACCCCTAAATTACGAAAGAGCTACTAATTTTCTGAGGGTGCTTTGTGCATGCGTATAAGCACCCAATCCCAAAACTGTAATTTTCATATCATTCCTGAAAGGTGCACTTCTCTACACAGACAGACGGACCACATACAACTCTCTGATAGGTGGAGATTTGATTTCAGTTTGGATCCAGACCCCCTCGTGGGAGGTGCACCAGAAATCGCATTTTCGGCCCTTTTCTGTCCTTTGGGGCTTTAGAAAAATAAAAAAAAGTTCCAGTCATGCAGCATGATCGTATGAGCGAATTTTCATAAATGGTCGTATTACATTTATATTAAATTCTATTGAAATTTGAGCACTTTGGGGACAAATAAAAATTTTATTATACATTTTATAGCAAAACTGTTTGTCAGTAATATTCCAATGAACAAACGATTTTGTGGATTTTTACAATGTTTTCAAGTGTTCCTATCGATTTTTAGCTTATTTTAATGAAATTTAGGTACATTTTTCAGTACAATATTGTGCTTAAATTTTGAAATGTCCTAGTTCATGTTCGATTAATTTTTTTCGAGTAGCATAATGCTAAAAAAATAGAAATTTGTTAATTTTTAGCGGTTTTTTTTTTTGCCTTTTTTTAGTGATTTTTTAAGTACATTTTTTGAAATTTGACCAATTTAATGTGCTCAAAAAGGGGTTGTCCAACAAACTCATCCTTTCTTTTGAAATGCTTGATTTTTTGGCGAAAGAACGAAGTTTTTATCTCTATTCTATCGAGAGTTATCGCCTGGAATGACACATACATATGTATACTTATATATATACATATACATATATATATATATATATGGTATATATATATATATATATATATATAAGCGTTAAAATCCAGGAATTGTTTCAGAATTTCTCAAAACAGATTTCGATGAAGAAAATTTTTGGAAAATTTTCATTTTAAAATTTTTGGAGCCATTGCAATAGCTTTATTTTCTAAGAAAAGTCGCTAAAACGTGAGGGGGGTGGTTTAGTGGTTCCATTCAAACCTCTTCAGGACCCACGGGAATATTGGCTGAACGATAACGGAAAAGGTCCAACCTATCAGGTCTACAGAGATGGCAATGGTCTCAAAACGTACCAAATTTGGTCCACTTTAAAAACGTATTCGGCAGGTGTTACCAAAAACTAGTTCTTGAGGGTTAAACTACTTAAATCGAAAATTTCGATTTTTTACAAGATGGCGTTCAGAGCTCGAGGTCTTAAAACTTGGAATATTCATCGGGCTAACATCATCAACAAGTTGGCAAAAAATAAGAATTAGATACTGGATCTGAGCGCGGTACCCCCTTTCAGGTTACCGGGCTATGCCGACTTCGACGACCCAAAAGAAAAAGAACCTCAACTGGGCCCTTCCAAGGGGGCTAAACTAACTTTAAAACCTTTATTACCAATACATTGATTGTACCTTCTTCATTAATTCTTTTAATTAGAATAATTTTTATCACATTACTCATTTTTAGCGTATTTTCTTTAAAAAAAAAATAAAAATAATGATAAAATAAAATAAATAAAAAAGGCGCTATAGTATTTACGCTGTATGTTTATGTATGTATGTATGTGCATCCTCGTAAAAGCGCTTTAACTCGGGAACGGCTGGACAGACAAAATGATCAGTTAGTCATTCAAAATAAAGTGGTTGCAAAAATCTTCATTGATAATCAGCAGTGGGAGCTGATTTCGTGATTTTAAAAAAAATCCAATTTCTATGCTGTTTATCCTACGCTGAAAGTTGGAAAGGAACCTCTGTGAGACATGTAGGAAAGGATTTTAACTTGGCAGATCACCCCAATCAGCTGAGTGAGTTCAACGCTAATTTCTACGTTCAAGCGTTGGATGTCCCCCCCAAAATTTATATTTCCCCATTCCTTGTGGAACAGTATATAATCGACCTAAAAGAAAATGCGTTCACATGTGGCTCAATACGTAAGTACTGATCTATATTTTTTCTTTTTCAGGATCCCTTTAAACGTGTAGACAAGGTTTTGACAATGTAATAGAAATACACATGACCAATGTAAAGTCTATGGGTCTCTTCAAGCTTCTTGAGGATCCACGGGAATATTATGAGGAGGGGGGGGGGGGGGTTCCTTGCAGAAAAATCATAAAAATTCACTCAGAAGAATAAAATGTTGCTAATAATGACAAATCATTTGAAATATACCTATAGGCACCCAACCCCAAAACTGGAATTTTTCTATACCATTCCTGAAGTGAAGGTCGCAATTCTCTACACAGACAACGGGCAGACAGACCGACCACATACAACTCTCTGATAGGTGGAGATTTGATTTCAGTTGGGATCCAGACCCCCTTGTAGGAGGTGCACCAGAAATCGCGTTTTCGGCCGATAATGTAACTTTCTCTTTTCTGCCCTTCGGGGCGTTGGTAAAACAAAACAAAAAGGGGGGGGGGGGGGTTCAAAGTTTTCTTTCAAATCTCCTCAGGGCCCGCGGGACTATTTTGTGAGGGAGGGGAGGATTCCCTGCAGGAAAATGATCAAAACTCACTCAGAGGAATAAGATGTTGCTAAAAATTGACAAATGCGAAAATATTTGACATATTTTAAAAAGGTATATCTTGGAACCTATGTGGTCTACAGAGATGGAACGAGGTACCTACGTTTGTGCATGCGCAATACCAGCAGTGGGTCGGGAGCGATAATATTCACTGGGGACCATCTACAGCCTAAATCCCTGAAAACATCTTCCACTCGTATATCGGATGCAAACTGTAAATGTCACGCTTATTAAAGGATTTGACGTTCGCGCAGTAGCTTCTTATGATACGATCTTGATGATCATCGTATAGGTTAATCAAATGCTGACTATCCTTCGATTTTGAGCGACACCGGACGAATAAGCCATGAATTATACGGGAACCAACGAAGAGCATATAAACAATACCTTGATATTTTCTTTATATTCTGTCCATTAATCTCGTAGTTTCGTCTGTAATTCAGCTAAATTCAAGTTTGTGTTTGCGCATTGTTACTACAACCAATCGCAATGAAATTCGTGGGAAAGTTAGGCGTAGGCACCTACCAAGTCTCTACTCCCCAAACTTGAATCAAATCCTACCAATATCGTAACGGATCAATTTTTAAGGGGAATAAACATTTGCGCGTATATTCACAATCAATTATTCATTCGACGGCGATGTAATTGATACTCGTAGAAGATTGTAAAGGGGTTAGTTCGCGCAGTGCCCAAAAGTTCATCAAAATATGTCCATTAATCCCGAAGAATATATAGGTACCTAGGTAGAATATATAGGTACCAAACTAGATCCCGTGTTGTGAATTAAATTACCAGTAAAATCGTTGACAGATTAAAGGTTGTAACCTACCTGCGCAGGATTCATGGAGCGGAATATATAGCACTTGAAATTCTTGCAAATGGTGAAACTTTCGTCCCTGAAAATGGTTAAAAAAGAAATTATATCAGAGAATAAAAATTATGATTAATAGGCGAGATGTCTAGAGAAACCATTTATGTCAATGTTAAACAACATTATTCAAGAAAAGTGCGTTTTTTAGCTAAATTTTTTACTGAACGCTCCGCATATATTATGCGGACATATTATGACTAACCATATATGTTAATTACACAGATAAATGTGATCTATTACAGCAGTTATCTGGTTTATCAGATGACAGGAAATAATTAATAATTAGATTCAGATATTCTGACGTTAAGGGGTTGGAATGTAGTAGCGACACACTTCGCAACTGGTAGGCATTTTCCAGTTTCTATTTCATGAATAAAATCAAGATCGATGCAAAAGGAAGGGGGGGGGGGGTCTGCGTATTTAAAATCTATCAAGCCTCATTTCCTCATGACATATTTGTTTGATCTCACACGAATTTGGAGGGCAGTTGGGAAATGCCGATTTGATTCCTCCACGTTATGTTATTTACCATCATTAGCCCCTTCCTTACACTTTACTTTCCTGTCCAAGTACTCGTATTTTAATAATATTGCTTTGGGTGACAAGCAACTGATTCAGAGTAACGATTTAGATTAACAACCTTTTCACTAAGATATTTACTGAAATAGAAGAAACCACCAGACACACACACAACACAAACATTAGGTATCTAGTTGTTCACCCCTCCTTTCTCCAACAATAACCAAACCACAATAAATTACCAATTCCACACCAGACCGCTATCCACGCTTAAGTGAATGTTAAATGCTCTTGAAGGAAATCTGTTATAACTACTTATCAACTACCAATCTCACATGGTATGTCTAGAGTTGGCAAAATGAATTTAGCAAAAAGTTCATAGGTACCTTTAAAAAAAAAAAAAAAAATAAGATAAATGAGTGGCACAAGTAAATTAACAGGATTTATTTCAAGTAAAAAATCAGTCAAATATTTTTATTCCCTCAAACTTAGTACTAGGACTAGGTACTTTTAGTAGTAGGACTAGTTCATAAATAATCAAATACCACGGAAGCACAACATATATCACATATTAGTTACATACCTAGAATTGTTCACTTAATTACATAGGTATAGGTACAGTGCATATTCTTGAAAACTGGAACTGCTTTGAATAATTAGGAAAGTAAAAATGGGAATGTTAATGCTTGGTAGGTAAATATAGATAGGTATGAATAATTTTTGGAAAGTATTCACTCATCCACATCAGTCTTGGATGGCCTACGAAAGTAAAAATATCAAATCGGACTACTTAGAATTGAGAAAACTGGTCGAAAATTTGAAACATCGTAAAACTTGAAAACTTGTGAAAAAAAGTAGCTGCTTTTCATTGATTCAAACAGTAAGCGCAAATGAAAACTTTGCTGCGCAGCTCACCACAGTCGAGGTGGGACCATCTTGAACACGTCATGCATTCTGCCCACTTTTCCCCTCCAACGTCTTCAGAGAATTTAACCGAGCAACTCATTTAACGTCGTTCTCATCACTGACGTCGCTGTCAGATTCATTGTACAGGACGTTCATATCGCTCTCAGCTGATGTCAAAGAATTATCTTGCTTCTTCCCCTTCATTGCTAGGACTTTGCTGGTCTTATGTTGCACAATTGTTTGGCCATTTTCATCCACATTGTACAGTCGTTTAGGGTTCATCGCAAGTTTCTCGAACTCAGGCTCAAATATGTCGAAAAATCCCTTTAACAGTTTCAGGTGTGAACCCTCTGGCTCGTGCAACTGAAATACCCTCAGGTTTCCTGAATGACAGCTCACTGTGGCGCCCAAGAAAACCTTTCAGCCACTTCTTTCCAGCACTTTTTTTTTTCTTTACTGGAAGGATGCGGAAGATTGTTGCGCTGTGCCAGTTCAAAAGCTAAATTTTTAAACTTAAATTTTAAAAGCCTTTTAAAAATCCTTTTGAAAACTTTAAAACCTTTCAGCCACTTCTTTCCAGCACTTTTTTTCATTGCTGAAAGGATGCGGAAGATTGTTGCGCTGTTGCGCTGTGTCAAAAGACTTTTGTTAATTTACCCCATCTTTACCCTACTTGCCTTCATGGCCTCCCTCATGCTCTCGTCTTTCCACGTCTTCCGTTTTCCTCTGGACATCTGCAATAAAAGAACAATACAAGACGAAAGAACTTGTAAAAGTGATCTAAATAGTCAACGTTTCTGGAGTAACCAAATTTGGGATATCCCGAATTCGGAGCCTCCTCAGTATCCCAAATTAGGGAAAGCAGCTGCCAAACAAACTTTTCAACATGACCATCTTGCAATTGAAAGAAAGTAAAATCTAATACCATGAAAATAATCCTTAGTATTCGTACTTTTGAATGTTAAATTCCAAAATGAAGAAATACTTACCTCAAAACATCAGAAAGTTAGAAAGGGATGCCTCTTGACTGACTCTGACACCAGCTTTTTGATAACACATTAGTGATACTAACAAAACATGGCCGATGATGGCGACATCTGTTTGCCCTCTCCTAAGGATCCAAAACGAACCTATTTCCCTCATTGGACACCAGATAGCAGGCACAGTATGGTAAAAACGCAGCTATCCCAAATTAGGAGCTGTCTTCAAATTAGGAGCCCTTCCCCTATAGTCAATGTTTTTCATCTCGATACACGGACTCATTTTTTATGGGTACGGATACGGATTTTACGGCCTTTACAGATACCTACCTACTTAATAAACGTGGTGCCATCTACGGTACTGTGCACGCATCACATACCCACAACACTGAACGGACGGAATATCATACATACCCCGCTATGTAGGCAAAATATAGGGGGCCAGACGTGCTGCTACCGCAAGAAGAAATCTCCATGTAGGGATGTTCAAACAAAACCTGAAACATTAATGTTTGGTTAACTAGTTGAAAAATGACGAGTTAAGAAAAAAGAAAGTGTAACGATCTATTTTTTTTTTTTTTTTAACTCATAAAATCGAAACCCCTTCTCAATATAACTATTTTACATTTAAATCCAGTTTCAATGTGTTGCCGGCAAGAATTGAGCTACAAGCCTAATTAAATGGCTCCAATGGTTTAGAAAATAAATCTGTTTTGGAATACTTCGAAAAATGTTGGGTCTCATAATTATTTTATACTAAATATCATAGGGTAAAAAGATGAAGAAATCCTCGTGTCATATTCTAAAGCGTCACCTACAGATGGTTTGATGGAATAAAACAGTTCAATTAGGTACAACTCAAAGGAATATTT
Source organism: Adelphocoris suturalis (assembly GCA_030762985.1). Classification (NCBI taxonomy): domain Eukaryota; kingdom Metazoa; phylum Arthropoda; class Insecta; order Hemiptera; family Miridae; genus Adelphocoris; species Adelphocoris suturalis. The sequence goes on from CM061040.1 coordinate 181,649,969, forward strand.
TCTTGATATTTGTGAGCCATTTTAGTTTATTATTTTCAGTAGGTACCTAATTAATAAACCTAAGGAATCAACCAAGAAAAAAAATGTAATACTCCCTCAAAACTTGTCAGTGTAAGTTTCAAGGTGCATAGGTAGGTAAGTAGCTTCCAAGAAAGCTAATTAAAAAGAATACCGTGTCTAGCAGCGTAGTGATTTCAAGTTTAGCTAATTTATTAATATAGCAATTATAGCTTATTATACATTTTGGATTAGAGGTTGCAGGATTGAATCACGAAAATGTTTATTTATGCGCGCGCGCGCTCGCGCGTGTGTATTTGTATGTGTGTGCGCGTGTGTGTGTGTGTGCGTCTTGGTATAGACTCCAAAATGGCTGGACAGATTTCAATGCGGTTTTTCCCAAAATTATTAGCAAGTTCATGGCCAGGACTTGGGCTATATTCAAATCCCCACGGTGGTCCGCTGTCTGATTCAAGGCCGTCTGAAATGCCGACGAAAACTGACTACAAGACGGTGTTCCGGAACCTTGTACGAGTAGAAATTGACCCCCCGGGAAATCCGAGCTGATCGTTTACTCGTACAAGACGCAAATCAAACAGTCAGTTTTCGGGTGTTGTAACAACCTAAATTATGGACTCAGTAAAAAAAATTGGGTGAAACTAGACCCCAAATAGGGTAGAATGCCACCTACCGCACTTTCTTATCTCAACCCGGTGCCGAGATATGATTTTTTAAAGTTTTTTTCGACAAAAACACGTTTTAGACCATAAAAACCTCATTTTCTCCACTATTGATACACTTTTTTCAATTTTTGACCACATATCTAAAATCAGCGTTAAATTTCGTTTAAGAATACTGTTCTCTGGATCTTCAGAAGTTCAATCCTTAAACCATAATCCTTGTTCAAACGTGAGAAAATTATAAAAACCAAGTTTCCCGAAAATCTTCGAAGCTGTACTGTCTCCCAATAAATAATCTTGAGACTTATTAAACCTCACAAATTTATTCTTCATTCAAAGAGCTTTCAAACGATGGAGTCGCTTTTGAAATTTCCTTTCAAATTGGTGCAGTTATTTAAACCTGGAAGATAAAAAACGTGTTACCTTTTGGTTGTTTTTTCTTGATGGACGGGCTGGGATGAAAAAACAAATAAAAACTCGGCAACGGAAAATAACGCAATTGCAAATGAAAATTACTCCTGGATAAAGAGAAAACAAATTTACTTTTACATTTACATTATTGCTTCAAATTCAACTCACAATTTTGTGTTTTCGAAGTGGCTCCCTCGACTGCGGATGCACGCTCTTGCCCTTTTTCGAAACGACCCCACCGTCACAGAGTGAATGGACGAACTAACTCATTTTCTTCAGTCAAAACAATTTCCAACGCGTTGATGAGGGACAGAGTTCAACTATTTAATGAGATTAGGAAGTCTTAGTCGTTTTTTACAGCCGAAGTGTTTTTATTTGTTTTCTCATCCCAGCCCGTCCATCAAGAAAAAAACAACGAAAAGGTAACACGTTTTTTCATCTTCCAGGTTAAATAACTGCACCAATTTGAAAGGAAATTTCAAAAGCGTCTCCATCATTTGAAAGCTCTTTGAATGAAGAATTAATTTGTGAGGTTTAATAAGTCTCAAGATTATTTATTGGGAGACAGTACAGCTTCGAAGGTTTTCGGGAAACTTGGTTTTTATAATTTTCTCACGTTTGAACAAGGATTATGGTTTAAGGATTGAACTTCTGAAGATCCAGAGAACAATATTCTTATACAAAATTTAACGCTGATTTCAGATATGTAGTCAAAAATTGAAAAAAGTGTATCTATAGTGGAGAAAATGAGGTTTTAATGGTCTAAAACGTGTTTTTGTCGAAAAATCATATCTCGGCAACGGGTTGAGATAAAAAAGTGCGGTTGGTGGCATTCTACCCCATTTGGGGTCTAGTTTCACTCAATTTTGTTTACTGAGCCCATAATTTAGGTTGTTACAACACCCGAAAACTGAATGTTTGATTTGCGTCTTGTACGAGTAAACGATCAGCCCGGATTTCCATGGGGGTCAATTTCTACTCGTAGAAGGTTCCAGAACACAGTCAGTGGTCAGTTTTCGTCGGCATTTCAGGCGGCCTTGAATCAGTCAGCGGACCACCGTGTCCCCAAAACACAACACCATCCTAACTCGAATGTTTAGCAAGTCTGTAATTAAGGAGTTCCGCTTCATTGGTAAAACGTAATTCATCAGATGTTTGCAAAGTATCGTTTGCTGAAAGGATTTTTACGCCACGAATCGAACAAGACCAAAACTATTTTCACCAAATAAGCCAATCATATTTTATCAGGTTAAGAAGGGTTTTTGGGGGTAACATAAAAATCCAGTCGCAAGCATAAAGTCTACATACCCGCCATAGGGCCAGGGGTACAAAACCAGTTTAAACCTCACTCAACGTTTAAACTGTTGTCTAACGGAGAACTAGAGATGGCTATGATAATTGTTTTTTTAAAAAACTATTAAAACTTCTCTAACCAAACGAAAAATCATTTATACTTCCTACCAAGGTTCAGTGTTTGAATAAGAACACTTGAGGGGCTGAACTCTTACTACTTCACTACGTTTTATTCAACATTTAATCAAAAGTAAAGTGTAACTTAAGAATTGAAAATTCAAGTATTCATACTCTAGTAATTACCAACCAATTACAAAACCCTAAAAATGCCATAAATTACCTTGAAACAAAAATTCTATATCCAATTAGTCATAGGATTTTTATTTTAACTACTTTAAATACAATTGTTTGTGAATAGAGGGCGTATTCAGAGAAGTTCCAATTTACTCATTCCTCAATTGGACGATTGTGGCAGAAATTATGATTGACTAAATTTCATATAATCATTAATCAACACATACAATTAACTTTATTTTAATGTTATGGACGGATTAAAAAGGAAAGTCTCTGTATACAAGATGGCTGAAGGAATTAATTGAAACAATGATTAATTATGTTTGAAAGAATACATTTATTAATTTTGGAAAAAATAAATAAAAATCTACAAAAATATAATTGTTTTATTACAGTTTATCTACTTGTAATGAAGCTATGCAGTAAAGAATTAGATTTATAACAACAAAAGATACAAGAATTATTTAGTGAAAAACTATCAAAAATATGAATTAGTAAAATGAGAACTTTGTTTTGTTGAGTTATAATAGCATTCTGTAATTGTAATTATAATTGTGGAAAAAATTTTAAATATTGAAAACTGTAATAGGCTATAATTTCATGTTTTATAAAATGAAACATTTTAAAACTAATAAAGTGAAGTGAGGAAAAGTGTATTTGCATTTGAAAGATACAAGACAAAACACTTAAAACTTTCGTGCCTTTTTAAGTGAAAATTCTTTAATAACCTTAGAAAAGTCAAGTTTGGATGCTAACTTGTGCTTAATGCTGAGAATGGCAAGGGAATTCAACCTTTCTTGGCCCATGGATGCTCTCTCCCAAGTCTTCAGCCGAGTGCCTACTGGTAAAGACGGTAAAGGGTAATTTTGGTGATATAATATATTTGGGATATAATATATTTGGGGATAGGTATAATATTTTGGGCCATCGCAATCATCGCAACTTTTTAAGAGAAACAGTCTGGTGTAGCAAATCAAATATAATCTGATCAGGGCCTGTCAAGTGTTACACTCTATTTTATGTAGGCCTAAAAATTCTAAAATAATTTATTTACTAAATACAGGACCGGACCGGGCCCCCCCTGGGCCTGGGGCAACAGTACCCACTTGCCCCCCCCCCCCCCCCCCCATGTGGCGGCTCTGAATGGAGAATGCAGTTTATGCCAGGTATACAAGTTCTTAAACGGCGCTCATAGTTTGCGATAAGAGCTAAGCTCTGCTTAAAGTTAAACTCAGTTCTGTGTGTTTTTAGTGAAGAATTTGTCCAGCGAGTCATATTATTGAGGAAAGTTGGTACAGACCAGAAGATATTTATGTTGATGAATGTATAGTGGAATTGAAGGAGGTGATTTCAAGGCAGCTAAGTATCTTCCAGGAAGGCCCAAATCATTTCGAAAATGGTTTGAAGAGGAACTGTTGGATTTATGGTTAACAATTTCCTTGCACTCAAAGTTCACAAATGTCAAGACAATTTAACATAAAATATATGATAATTTTCGAAAATTTGCGCATAGATCATGCTGCATATCTGGAATTTGTATTTCAGAATGATTCATTGCAACAATTTTGGAATGTTTTGGCTATATACCTATCTAGGAAAAGTGACTTCAGGAACCATTGCAGAATGCCTCAAATTGGATTTCCATGTAGACGTTTTGGGGAAATGTTATTTTTACAGCAATTGCAATAGCTTTTCTTCTTTCGGCAGTTCCCTAAAAGACGCTGCAAATTATTAGACAAAGGAAAATTATTGGACAATTTCCTAGATCAAAATCTATGTATCTTGACAGAGATGTAGGCATCCGCTAACTGGAAATTAATGTTATAAAAATAAGACACATATCTACATTTGACTAGTCCATCAGTCTACTCGTACGAGTATGATAAAAGTTTTCCATTCGATTTGATGAAGTGAGAATTCCAAAATTATAATGCCTAAACAATAATGTTCTTCTCTTTTAATGTGAGAGAAACAGCTGCGCCGCCGACGCTTTCTTCCCTTTGTAATCATGCGATTTAAATTCTGAAAAACCCATTGTGCTCTCAATATTTTTTTTTTTTTTTTTTTTTTTTTAAGCCACTGAGGCCTCCCCATCCCAGACACTAGGTCTGCCCGATACCGATTATGCTCTCAATAATTTACGCTATAATCTCACAATTTGAAAATTATTTCTGAAATTTAAAGATTTTGAAAAAAAATGTACAAATCAAAATCAAAGTGTAGCGTCATTTGGGCAAAAATACTAAAATCATCCCCGTTTACCTCATTAAAATCGGTTGAACTTGCGAGGAGAAAGACAAAATTTCGTTTGAGTTCATTTTGAAGCACAGCGTGGTGGCCGATTTCGGAACTAATCCCGGGATGATTGGCCTTAATGAATGTTTCACTTACCTTTTGAGTCAATCCAGACACCACTTTGATTCCAAGTTCATGACACTCGATGGTGACAGGGAGGGATTCAGCTCTTCCTGTCTTGATTAATTCGTTGATAGCAAAAAAAATTTGCTTGACGTCCCCTCTTACACCAGTGTCTACGACCCCCACGTAGGATATTAAACTACCTGCATCTACTTCATTATCAGAACTTCTGGAACAACAATCAACTTGAGAGCATAGTGGTGACTTTTTTCAGAGCCATAAAGTGTGGAATATCCGTTTTACATAATTATGGGTTGGTAGTCCAATCGTTTCCTCTTTTAAATGATATAACCATCACAGTAACCAGTGGCAAGTACCTAAGTATCTCATTACTTACTCGAATCCTGCTCTTTTTAGCTGTGGTGGATTATCAGTAACCAACCAGGTTGTTAATTATTATTATCAATTAATTATTAACTTTATCGCAACTAGGGTTTTTTAATGACCCTTTGTAATTGACCAAGAAATAAAGTTTTGTTTTACGTTTCTAGATAAGTACATTCCAAAAATCATAATTTAAAAAAAACGGCGGTGCGGGCCTCGCAAGTGGCTCGTCCTTGGCGCCGCACAGGAGACTCCAGACCCTTTTAGCGAATTTTCGAAGAAAATTAAGCTATTGCTCTCGCCTCAAAATTTGTAGAATGTGAATTTTTGAAAAACTTTTATGCAGAAATCCGTTTCAGACTATTCTGAATCATATTCTGAAGTTTAACGCATTTTTCTATGTATGTATGTATGTATGTATATATATATGTATATAAGTATGTATGTATGTATGTATGTGTCATTCCAGACGATCTGTCCATAGAATTGTGCTAGAAACTTCAAACAAATTTTAAAATGTTAAGGACCCAAAACGAAAGTTTAAGTTCGTTGGCCAGCATGATCGGATTAGATCTTCGGGTTGAAATTTTCAAAAATGTCAAAATAGCCTGTTTTTTGCGATTTGTTGTTCGAAATAATTTTTTCAGCATACTAACATGTGGTACATTCGGAATCAGCGTAAAATTTCCTATAAGAATATGTATCAAGTTTTTAAAAATTTCAAAGTTAAAAAATCAGTCAAAAATCGAAATAATGTCGTTCGCTAGTTGTAAAAATCGGTAATATTTGCATGAAACGTTGTCCAAACTCAGATTGAACTACTCATATGGAAGTAAGAGTACCTCCTAATTATTTTTAATAATTTGATTCCATGTTTGTCTATCAAAATCATAAACTAAAATGTCTCTACACGATCAATAGCGACTGAAATGTCGATGATTTCTTCAAAAATTCGCTCATGGGGTCATGCTGCATGACTGGACTTTTTTTGCTTTACCTTGAGCCTCAGCGCTAAAAATTGAAGGAACGAGGAACAAGCTCATTTCAAATTTTAGTTTCCTAAGTTGAATCGCAAAGAACTTAGCGACGGGCCTCACTCCACTGATCTGGGAGGGGGGGGCACTAGACTTTATGATTCGTTTCTATAAACGTCTCAAGGGTTCCCCATTTCAAATTTCAGCTTCATAGGTAAAACAGCAAAGAAATCCCGCCACTACTTTAGTCTCGTTTTTTCGTGACATTTCCCACTTTAAGGTCCTGTAATAGACTTAGGCGCCCGTGGTGCAATGGGGGCCTAAATCCACACTCATAGATAGAGAGGGGTGTGACAGTACCATAAGAGATACAACTCGTACCAATAGCATATCCCCTACGTTCAGAGAAGATTGGTTTTCCAGTTCACCCATCCACCGCCAAACGCGGGCTTTCGAAAACATGGGAATAAGCGCACGACGCCCGTTGGGAAACAACGGAGCGACGGCAAAGCATTCCCTTGGCTCTCGCGGGAACTGTCACAGTCCAAGTAGAAGCGTGTTCCACGCTTTAAAAAAAAAAAAACGCTGCAAATAATACACAAAAAGCCACAGTTCCTTTGAGCCTGACGGCTAAAATTAAAAAACATGAATATGCTTTAGCCGTACACGACTCACTCCTCGTCGATTCTCTGAACCCGACCCCCCATCGGCCTCTGAACTCTGTTTATCATTCTGCCATCAATCCTAAAACATGGAATCATGTTTTAGCTCCTCGCTCTCACTTTATTATAGAAATGATCACGACCATTGAGCTCTTGTGAGATGATGATCTCCTAATAGAAACTCGCGAGTAAACATTCACTTTATTATAGAAAGAGGCTAAAGAGGCTACATACGAAATTACAGCTTCCTATAGTGTAAAGTATAGAAATTACCTATTAAAATAATTTAACCACCGCTTCACAAATCTAACCGTTCTCGCAATATTCGGATCACCTGCTATGAATCACATAATCGAAACACCAGCTCAATGAAATCATCAGAAATTAACAAGCGGTTGCAATCATGTTCACAATATCAATAATTATTGAGAATGATCACCTGTGTGTAAACAATTATTCATATAACCATGCTCATAACTCAGCTTGTTGGCCACGCACTTTGCAGTAGTTAATATAGTATGGTTGGATAAATCGAGAGCTTTCGAACGAATGGTCAACGAATTTTGTGGGATGAAAAACGACGAAGTATCATATCCCTAGCAACGACTCGGTTGTAAGCGGAAATCATCACAATTATTGGCGCTACTTTCGTTGCACTCTCGTGGGACATTTTTCGGTAGTTAGGTAGGTCACGGCTAAAGCATATTCATGCTAAAAGTTGACTATTTCTGTATCAGATAGCCATACTACGCAGATCACTGGTCTATTCCTAATTAATAAACCCCGTTCATGGCATATTTATTTATTATCGAAACTCATGTTTGTGATTTCTGATCATAGGGTAGGTACCTACCTACCTAACGACTAGAAAATAACAAAAGATTGCCCTTTATTCGTTTAAAGAAGCTCGGCAGGCGAGAGATATTAGGTCTGCCACTGATGACTGATAAGGATTGATAAGACGCTTACTAAAGCTGCGCGTGCCGGACATTTGGAATGGTTGATTGAGACTTTTTTTTGTCGAATTTAGATAGGTGGCCAAAATTTGGGGCATTGAAACCTGAGTGCGGCCGCACTTTGAGTTTTACAAAAAGCACCAATTTCCAATGACCGTTAAGGTGACATTTTGAAGAGGAAGATAATTTAATTTTTTCATGGATTTTTCGTTGCAAGTTTCAACAACGAAAATTGATTAAAACTGCAAAAGCTGACCGATATTGGTGAGTTTACACTACTCAGGAAGTAAGAAACCATTGTAGGTAGGTATATTCAAATGAACGATGAAGAATAAGTTTTTGTCTTACTGATACTGAACCTCAGGAAATATTTGCAGATCGTTGGTGTAGTACCCATAACAAGCCATGTTGATAGGTAGGTACTGTCGTGAAGAACAGAACTAAATCGATCGGGTCCTAAATTCGATTGGATGAATCATTCAAGTCTTGAATGTTTCAAGTTTTCCAAACATTCTTCAAGTGTGTGTTTGAACAACCCATAGTGACAGAAAAAATAATGATGGTTCGTAGAATATAGCTAGGTCGGTATATACCTACCTACTAAGAGTAACTGAATAGAAAAATCCAATGATTTAATGAAGTACACATGCAATCACAAACATAACACTAGGTAGGTAGGTACCAACATATTTATATCAGGAGGTACCTATGGCCTGTAAATGTAGCAGCTTGTAGGTAGGTTATTCTTCAGGAACCCGCCAAAATGTATGAACTCTGACTGTAGGTACGCAAACTGTCCTGAACGGGATGATAACGGTCCTTGTTTGGGCATGAAAAATCCTATCTAATTATTATTAAATTTTTAAATAACATTTTTCTATGTCATTCCGTAAATCTTCCTCCCACCTAGCATCAATGATATTATTTTTTTCAGTAAAGCCTAGTATGCACTGGGATTCATTGTTCGGACTCTTTGTTGCAGACGCTCGAATTCATGTCTCAGATTCTTTGCCCTGCGATATTGTCGCTCTGCAAATCGTGTACGCATCTAGTTTGAACCTGAGCCATGTCGAACGAGGTCGCGCTTTCGGGGATTGCAGTAGCACTTTACATAGCTCTACGGAGTAAAATAAATGCTACTAAAAAAAGCCACCGCGTTGGTGGATGCGTGGACCCTTCATTAACACTCGGTTTTTTTAACGGTTTTTTCCATATCGTGAGGCCATTATCATCTTTTGTGGATTGGCCACAAAGCTGCTGCAGCCTGCAGGACATCATAGACAAGGGGGGAAGAGGTTCCGAGAGTGTCTAGAGTAGAGATGAGAGTGTGACCTGAACTGAAGCAAACTGTTTAGAAGACTAGAAGAAGGCAAAAAATTATTACATGATGTTTTATTATATCTGCATTAGATAGCCCATCTGCGCCAACCACTAATGGGGTGTAATGGGTCAATTCTAGAGCTCATTTCTGAACGAAAGTACTTGTTAGAGGTTTATTTTAATGCTTTGTTTTTCTGAGTAATTTCATTTTTAAGATATCTTTTCTACCTTCAAACGACCATAACTCCACTTGAGATCACTGAAAAATCAAAAATATGACCACCTTGGAAACTGCGTTAATTGGATAATCCAGCTATTTGATGTCAAATCGATTTTATAAGACGACTTAATAAGTCGTAAAGTAAAAAGTAAAAAGTTTAAGTAAAAAGTTCCAGTCATGCAGCATGATCGTATGAGCGGAAATTATCTTAGTATATTTTGTTAAATTGTTTTGAAAATTTAGGTTTTAACTAGGAAGAAATGTTCACTACCGACTTTGTGGCAAATAAACTTGTTCTAAATCATTTTCGGCAATTCAAAAATGTTTTAGCGAATTTTTCGAAAAAATGAAGCTGTTTTTGGTTTTTAGCTTTTTTTTTTTAGCTGTTTTTATCAATTTTTGACAAATATTAATGAAATTTAAGTACCTACTTTTTTCAGCACAAATTTCTTGTTTTTCTAGTTTATTGTCAATAAAGTTCTTTTGACTAAAATTCTGCTAAAAAAAAAAAAAAAAAAAAAAAAAAAAAAAAAAAAAAATAACAATTTTTACCCGTTTTTAGCTACAAGCATAACAACGATAACTACAAAGCGATAACAACGAAGATACACCGGTGAGAGGCCCACTTTGTTCGATATTCACGTACGCACTGACTCAATGTTGCGCGACATTGTGTAAAGAATCCCATTCCGTATGGGACTCAAAAAATACTAAAACGCAACACACGAGATGCAAGACTCAATGTCGCGGAGCGTCCCGGATGCAAGAAAATGAGTCCGAGACGCAGCTCCGCGACAAAGAGTCCGAACAAAGAATCCCAGTGCGTACTAGGCTTAAGGTAATTCACGACACTGTCTTCTTTGCGATTATTTGATAACACCCGTGAGTTTCACACGTTGACTTCAATATACGCAAGCCCCCCCCCCCCCCCCCCCCTCACCCATCGCATTTTGGGACACTCCTATGGATCTGATTCAAAAAAATCCTTATTTAAAAGTACTTACTTATAAATTACCTATTGGGACCAAACTACTGAGATCAATCCCCACTCCCTCTCCACAAACACCCCCATATTTCAGATTACCTACCCAGTTTGTTCAGTGATAACAAAGATATCCCACTTCCCCCATCCCTTCCTCTAGAGCACCCCCTTCTAAGGTTTAGATTTGAAAATTTTCAAGTGACCTGTGGTTTGGTTATACACTCCAACCATATTCGTCAACTCAGATCCCCAGTTGGTTCTGTAACGTCCAAAACGCTTGACCCCACCCACCCCCGCCCCCTCCATAGTGGGTCAGATTTGAAAATTTTTAAAAAAGTAGTCTTTGACTTGAATTAGAGTAATCCAAACTTACTCGACAATCAAATCCCCTGTTAGTTCCGCTATGACAAAGATACCCCATTCCCCCCCTCCTCCCCTAAACACCCCCTATGGGGCAGATTTGAAAATTGTCAAGTACCCTGTGATTCAAGTTAGAATAATCCAAAAATATTTGCACAATCATATCCCCAGTTCGTTCAATGGTATCCAAGGTACACCCTTGGTACATCCCCTCCCCATCCCCTAAAACACCCCCTCTGGCTCAAATTTAAAAAATTTCAAATAGTCTTTAATTTAAATTGGACTGATACAGACATTTCCCACTCCTCATATCAGTAGTCCAATGACTCCTGTAACCGTGAATAGCCGACAACCATACGGACAGACAGACAGAGAAATTGAGAAAATTGTACCAATCGTCTGTAAATAGCATAAAACGGAATAGAAACGCAAAATTTCATGATTCTAATCAATGTACTGACAGACATACTTACGATTTTATTAGGTTCGTTCGGCTAAGGATCCTGAACGGTTCGGGATGGTGCCCGCCCCCTTTGTGGCGTTCGTTTAGGCGTAGAACTCGTCCATATCAGTAGTCCAATGACTCCTGTAACCGTGACCATAGCCGACAACCATACGGACAGACAGACAGAGAAATTGAGAAAGCACGTTGTACCAATCGTCTGCAAATAGCATAAAACGGAAATAGAAACATGGTGCAAAAATTTCATGATTCTAATCAATGTACTGACAGACATACTTACGATTTTATTAGGTTCGTTCGGCTAAGGATCCTGAACGGTTCGGTGTTGCTTTGTTTCCCATGAGGTCGTAAGGGGGTTCCTTTGATGCTGCCCCAGTAAAAATGTGAATGTTTTTGTTAAAAGTGTTGTGGTTATGTAGGGTGACCAGACACTTTGTGGCGTTCGTTATCGAGGCGTAGAACTCGTCCAGTACCGACAGTGTAGCCGCTGTTCGTTTAGGCATCCATTACCGTCCAGGACCAGTTCAACCAGTCCTGAGATTTTCGTCGGGACCGACAGTCCGAGACATGCGCAATGCCCGGCCACCACACCACCACTAGATATTTTTGCTTATCACATCGTCTTATCACATCGTCTTATCACCATTTCGCTTTTCGCTTATCATATAAATATTTTTGTTTACTGTTTGCGTGTGTCGTCTTGTCATTTTTGTTGAATAATTTTGAGTTAAAATGATTGACTCAGATTTTTAAGAATCCGATGGAGTTTCGGAATATAATATTGTGTACCTAGTCACTGAATGCAACTAAAATTTAATTGGTTTTCTCATGATGTTTTTCTCATTTTCGTAAATTATGGTTGGTAGGTTGGTACTTATTATTATGCTAAATTTATGTTAAATTGTCTTGATATGTGAGCTTTTTGTGTGCAAAGAAGTATAACTACCTATTAAATTCGTAAACGTTAGAAAATCTATACTGAATCACTAAAAACGAGAGAAGACAACAGACAAATACCGCAAAAAATACAATTAAAAAATGAAGGGAGGTTGCAATATTGGCTACCAGTTCAGTACGAGTTCTGAAGGCGTTCGGTTAAGAACGGTACCGTACTGATCCTATCCCCTCCCCTTGCAGAATGCCGTCCCGTCCTGAACTCGTCCAGAATCCTTAGCCGAACGAACCTATTAATATAGATAACGCATTTACCAACTCCAAATACGGCACTTTTGACAGAAACCATGATTATTAACTTGAGAGTGGTGGTAACAACTGAGTCAGAAGCCCAACAAGGACTGTACCCCGTAGGTATATTTCTTTCATTTGAATGTAAAGTAACAGACGCGTTTGTCTCCACTAATAAGGATCTGCAATCAAGGGTCGCACTCGGTCGCAGCTAATCTGTGTTCTAATCGCTAATTCTAAAGCCGCGTTTACACTAGCGAAACTTCCTCACGAAACAGCTGCGCGAGGACGTTGCGCGAGGCAGACTCGCCCGTGTAGACGCCTCTCTACTCGCGAAACGTTTCGGGGTGAGGACGCTCGCAGTGAGCCGGAGGGCAGTCGGTTTTCGTCCGCGCATCAAAGTGTTTCGCGCGAAACAAACTCGCTGGTGTAAACGCGGCTTATTTGTTTCGCGAGTAAAATGAACCAGGAGGATAGCTTGAAGCTCATCGAGAACTGAGGCTTGTCGAAGGCGGCTCACCCTACTCACGCAACATCTCGCTCTGAGTTTTGGGAGGTGCGAAACTTCTCTCGCAGCGAGGAAGTTTCGCGAGGATGTTTCGCGCAACTGTTTTGCGAGGAAGTTTCGCTAGTGTAAACGCAGCTTTAAAGCGGAATCGAGAAGGAGGAACACTTCCAGGACTTTAAAAAATTAGGGGGGGGGGGGGGCATAGTGGATGTGGGGCTCCAAATAGGCAGGGCAGGGGCATGTTGTTAATTTCTTATGGGTAAAAGTTTTGGGTATATTGCCCATTTTGCCAATGGAATGACAGGATAATCAGTAATCGAGGGGTTGATAGGGGGGGCGGATGGATAGTAGTTCCTCCTTCTCGATTCTTGAAAATGCTGAGGGTGGAGATATCCCTGAGGTTTATTCAACTTTCAGGATATCCTCTGGGTGGTGCAGGTTAATCGCCTCTCACCTTTAAAGAAGTAACTTCTCTCTATCCATCACCTGTAGTTGCACATGATAGCAGAGCTCGGTTTCGAGCCACATCCCATCCCCCTATCTACCCCTCAATTATTGACTGTCCTAGCGCCCCTAAACCCCCCCCCCTTCATATGCAAAATGGGCAATATACCCAAAACTTCTACCCATACAAATTTAAAAACATATCCCTGCCCTGCCTATTTGGAGCCCCCCCCCCCCCCCCCCCCCCCCCCCGATTTTTGAAGGCCCCAGGAGTGTGATGGATAGGGGTAGTTCCTCCTTCAAGATTCTTGAAAATGCTACAACTGGAGATATCCCTGAGGTTTATTCAACTTTCAGGATATCCTCTGAGTGTAGCAGGTTAATCGCCTCTCGCATTTGAAGGAGTAACTCCTCTCTACCCATCACCTCTCGTTGTCCCAAGGGACCCATTCTCCAATAAACTCCAGATTCAGCGAATCCTGAAAATGATCCCTTGGTTGGAATATTATACAACAGATTGCATTGGAGTTTGGACTCCTACCTTTAAACAGTTTTGCTTGCCCAGAATTCACTGAGATATTTAATTCCCTCCAGTGAGCCTGCAATACCCTTATAGAAACTGCGCTCCATATCCTGACTGGGCATGTTGTAGGAATTCCTCTCAATCAGGTGAACTACTGTCAAAGCTAGGTGCAGGTCCAACAGTGTCATTACTCTTTCTAAGTTTCCAAACTTCGTAGTCAAACCAGCGTTTCTTAAACACCATTATAACTCAACATTTCTATGCTCCCATGCGCTGTTCCAGCTTCACTTTGAAATTAATCAAGGTCATTTTGGTTTATTATTTCCAATAATAAGCCTATGTGATCGTATAGGAAAAAATTGTTATAACCCCCCTCAAACTTTGTCACTTTACGTTTCAAGGTGCGTAGAATCCAAATTTGAAATGTCCGTCCGCCGTCCGGGCCATAAAAGGCCTTAGAATTGACTTAAAAAATCTGTTCTTTCGCACATAGACTCCACTTGGGGTCTAGTTGGTCCTAACTTCTCGCCAGCTCGATCGCTCCACTCTCATGGGTGCTATGAGCCAAAAATAGGTGAAAAAATTTCTTTTTTTTTTTTTTTTTTTTTTTGTATATTTCAAGTTGTATAGAAATTGGAGATTTATGAGTGAAAAGAAAATGTTAGCTATTAATTTTATGGAAAAAAAAGTATTCTAAATGATACTCTTCTATTCAAAAAGAGATTTTGGATTTTAGGCTATTTTTAGCAATTTTATAGATTTTTTAAAACAAAATTTAATGAAGTTCAAGTTTTTAGCATAATTTCGTACATAAATTTTTGAATGTTCTATTTCATAGTTGATAAACTTTATTTGACCAATCTTATGATAAAAAATATCAATTTAACAATTCTTAGCCATTTTCAGTGATTTTGTCAGCACATTTTTTGAAATTTGACCAATTAGATGATATCAATATACAGTATAGGTAACACTTTTATGTGTTGGAAAGATGACTTGGTAATAAATTCTTTTGTTTATCAACTATATTAAAAAGCGTAAAATTGTGAGATTCCGCTGCTGTAATGTAATGAACCCATTTGTGAGGTCCGAAGCTCCGAGTTCCGATACTAAATATACTATAAGCGGCGTTTAATAATTATGGACCAGAGATCTACGTAGAAGGGCTCTCTAATACATAAATAATAAACCTTTGTGTAATAATTTGCAGCGTTTTTCGTATATTTTAACTTCTGACAGAACTGTGCAGCTTGGCGAGAACCTAGATTCATCTCAACACTGATGCCCAACTGAATCGGGAGATGGTCAGTGAACAACTGTGGCATTACTCTAAAGTCCTTTATATTGTCTACCCTAGAAGAAGACACACAAGCTAAATCAATCACTGAATCACCCTGTGGGGCCACAAACCTGAATTCGCCTTGAGAGTCTCCTGGTGTCCTATCATTAACCATAACTGGTGACTGATCACAGCATAGATCATAAAATGTCCTCCCATTTATGTTAAGGGCCTTCCTGATAAAAAATGAAGAAACAAAATACTTTTTTTGTTATTTGCCTAAAAAATTTCCATTAATTACTGGTTTGTTTGATACCAAAATGTTGGGGATTCGGTGCAGTGAAATTTCTGAAAAATGCGTTCAAAGTTGGGCGTTTTGCTCCGGCTAACTGAAACCGACTAATTTGTAGAGACTAGATGACTTGGAGTACTGAAGAGAAAATTCTGGTTAGTTTTCAAATAACACATTGTGGACTTGAAAATTCTAAATTTGAGTCGGAAAATTATTATAATTTTATTTTTTAATCTCATATTTTTGATAAACTCTTTGGAATGGGGTAAGACTATTGATCACACATTTCTGTTATGGGTCACTTTATTCAAAATATTCTTCCAGTACCTCCCTTCCGTTTTTTGAAGACTTGAGGTCTACCCATTTGAGTCTACCCTCTCAAAAAACAAGCTAACACAACGGATAAATACTGCCACAAAATAAACGGAGGAAAACTACCTCAGATTCGGGAACTATTCAATTGAAAACAGACAGATTGATAAGAACTTCTTCCACTGTTTCAATGTGCACGGATACTATATTTATCCATAGAAATACTTCCATAAACATTAACATCTGAACTCTTTGTTGAAGCTAGGCAAGCAGGTACTTTTTTGACATTTTATGCCTTTACTTTGGCACGTAAACGAAAAAAAGCGTTGCGGATGGTTTTCTGATGATTTCCGCTTAGAACCGAGTCGTTGCCAGGGAAATGGTAGGTACTTCCTCGTTTTTCATCCCACAAAATTCGTTGACCATTCGTTCGAAAGCTCTCGATTTATTCAACCATATTATGTTGACTACTGCGAAGTGTGTGGCCAACAAGCTGAGTTATGAGCATGGCTATTTAAATAATTGTGTACACTCAGCTGATCATTCTCAATAATTGATATTGTGAACATGATTGCAACCGCTTGTTAATTTCTGATGATTTCATTGAGCTGGTGTTTCGATGATTTGATTCATAGCAGGTGATCCGAATATTGCGAGAACGGGTTGATTTGTGAAGCGGTGGTTAAATCATTTTAATAGGTAATTTCTATACTTTACACTATAGGAAGCTGTAATTTTGTATGTAGCCTCTTTAGGACATTTTTACTTGACGATGCCCAGGGTTTTGGAATAGATACGGTACCTATATACCGACATTTTTTCAGCCATAGTGGAATGCCAGTGGGTTTAAAAAAACGAAAACCAGAAATGAAAACGCTGCAAATTATTTCACAAAGGTTTATTATTTTTTCAATTGAGTATGATCGTAGTTTTAGTTGGCTAGCGTACGTCATAAGGCCTGTCCAGACGCCTCGGCGTGTCCTACTTCGAGTTGCCACAACCTATACTTCTATAATTATATACGCATGTTTATATTTCTCGATTTGAGCTCCTATCTATTCAAATAGTTATTGCCTTAATTTTATCATTATCTAAGTACGTACGAAAAGTCGAGAGGATATGTTATTAAATATGTGTAGGAAAAGCTTTGGTATTAACACACAAATATGACCTTGAAAAAAACATATTCATACCTCGAACGAACGCCGGCGCCGTACCCACCACAAGCCGCGGCGCCGGCGCCTCCTCTCACTCCACCCCCCCGCTCGCCCCCCCCCCCTCTCCACCCACCGTGACCCCCTGCCAAGCGTGCCAGGCGTGCTCGCGTCGAAAAAGACACTTTTTTGCCCGTTTTTGGCCCATAGCATCTATGCGAGTAAAGCGATCGGGATGGTTAAACGTTAGGACCAACTAGACCCCAAATGGAGTCTATGTGCGAAAGAACGGGTTTTTTAAGTCAATTCTTAGGCCTTTTATGGCCCGGACGGCGAACGGCGGACGGCGAACGGCGGACGGCGAACGGCGGACGGACATTTCAAATTTGGATTCTACGTACCTTGAAACGTAAAGTGACAAAGTTTGAGGGGGGGTTATAAAAATTTTTTGCTACACGATCACATAGGCTTATTATTGAAAATAATAGACCAAAATAAGGATTTGGGAAAAATTTTCATTTCACAAAGCTAAAAAAAATGTCAATGTACAGTTCAAATGTAGATCTAAGAAAAAATTCAGGTTCGTACCACATCCGATTACTGAGAAAACGGTACCCAAAAACGCGCTATTTTACGCTATGACTTAGGAAGGCCCTTAATAACACTTTGACCACCCGTGTCCTATCAAACACTGATTCCTGCAACAGATCGCAAGGAACCTCCACTAAGTCACCTGTTCTGGCATTACAGTCACACCCATTAAGAGAGTCATGATCTAAATACCAGTCTAGTATTCTGTAAAGTTTTCTACATTCATCATGCCAAATTTCATCCGTTAGGTAGGTAGGTACATGGGAAAGACCAATTTACTCGCTGGTGCCAGAGTGATACCAAGATGACGGAGCTGCCCTCAGCAGTCTCAAATCTACATTTTATGTATGACCTACTTAGGTATTCGTGCAAAAACCTTGAACCCACAAACTATTCCACCACAAGCTCTACCGAATTTGCTATACAAAAACACATGATCAACAAATAAATTACAATATTTGTGAACATACCTAATTTATTTCAACTTGGGTTTAATCCATCCAAAATAAATACATCATAATTATTTACAAATATCGAGAAATCTGGATTTTTTATACAATGAGACCAGCTGCAAATATTATATGTAAGATAGAAATGTTTATTGTTTTAGTTGTGCTTATTCCTGGCTCGGATTGCCTATTGAGTCCATAGGCTTAGGACATCATGGTTTTGTTATCCGTGGATGTTTCAATTAGTATTTCCCATTTACTGTAGGCCACAAAAACGAACTGAACAGGTCACCAGTACCTGTGTATTGGAGGTTTATAAATATTTAATATGAAATAACACCTATGAAGAGTACAATTATTCTAGTGTCCGTTACTATTCACGCATTTTTTTTGTTGGAATAACTTCTTCAACTTCATCCAAAAGTGGATGCTTCAAGCCAACGAGAATACGTTGAGTGAGCTTCACTTCAACCATCATCATTTCTTTATTCGGAGCTACATTTCTTACATGCTCAACATGATTAATGTCCTCCTCCAAATTCATATCTACAGCAGTTGAAATCAACTTGATGGCTTCTTTAAATTGCTCTGACTCTGGGCATTTAACAAAACAATATACTCTTACTCTAGGCTGGGGTAAGGAACCCACTTTTGTATACTCTTCTGGTGTGAAAAGCCCTTTAAAAGTAGCGAAAAACGAAGGGGCCAACGCCGGAAGGTTCATGGCAACCACAATCTTGTAGTTACCAGGGGTGAGCTCTTGCAGAGCAGGTTTTACAACATCACGGATGAACTTGGAGCCGTCAAGAGACCAAACGGAAACAAGGGTTTGGTCAACTTTATTTGCCAGGATATTGGCTTCCAACCAATCTACGGCTGCAGGATTTAAATCATTGGCAAAGCATCTCACTCCCTTCTTGGCAGCTGGAACAACGAAGGGGCCAACACCACAAAATACATCGAATAGAACATCGCCTTTAGCTAGTAGATTCGTCACTTTTTGGTGTTCATTACTCAGTCTAGGGTTCCAATATACCTGAAAATGAAAACAAGGTATTGATTAAGCGCCATACAGGTCTCGGGTTAGGCTGTCCGTCCAGTGGACGCAATTTTGCGCGAAGAGGCGAATTCGCGCGAAGGGTTCGCCTCCCTTTCAAACACACTGTTTTAAATGAGAGCCCGTCCACCACAAGACGCGAAGTGGGGCGAAAAGAGGCGAACGCGACGAGAATCAAACCAGTTTGTTTTTCAACGCGCCAACAAGCGAAATGGATGTTGACAGTGTGTTTGAAGGGAGGGGAACCGTTCGCCTCTTTTCGCCTCTTCGCGCAAAATCGCGTCCACTGGACGGACAGCCTTATACTGATTCAATCACACTACAATGAAAATCATGGGTAGAGTAGCTATTACTACAATTACATTAGATCCACATCATAGCCTCTAGTGCAGGGTCTAAGAGTAACTGAGCATGCAAAAATTGGTTAATGCAATTTCTCTTCTGATTGTCAAGGGGTGTAGAAATGCCAGAAAATATGTGGGAGGGGGAGGTCGCTAATGGGCATTTTATAAATTGATCGTAGTATGGCAACTGTCACACACTAAAGCAAATGATTCCTGGTCAAAACTAAAAAATCCAAGATCACTACTTCCATAATTTATGAAATTTATGCCGCAAATTTATACAATTTTAGTATTAATTACTAACTTGGTTTTGTTTTAATATGGAGATATTTCTGGCAACTTTTTCTTGCACACTATGCTAAGTTCCTTCAAGTTTCAGAATTCGGATTATGTTTCGATAATTTTCTAATCAAAATTAACAGTCTCGTAAAGTTTGGAGATCCAAAGAGCTTACCTGTGAGGTTTAATCTTGATTGTGTCTGGGGTCATTCCCCACAAGCCAAACCACAAGATTCAAAGTAACGAAGGAAAAGAAAACTAACCACTTAGCACCTAAAGGCAAAAGGGTGATGAGCGTAGAATATGTTTTTACGTTTTCTACGTAAAATTTTTCTATTCATAGGTTGAATAGCAAAGAAATTAGCTCCAGGGCTAACTCAGCTATTCTAAGGGGCATCAGAACTTAAGATTTGTTGCTAGATGTCCCAAGGGGCATCTATTCCAAATTTTAGCTTCATATGTTTGTATTTGGAGTGACACAATGGAGGAGGGACAGCAGAGGGCAAAGGAGGCGCCTGAGAACACGGAAGGGGTGGTGGAGAAGGCACAGCAGGCGTTGGCAGGGTTGTTTCCACTCTCTGGAGACCCAGAGAGGGTTACTCCCACCTGTAGACCAGCTGAGAGAGGGGTAGATGCAAGCGGTCTGACAGGGAACCGCTAGTCATCATCCAGTTATCCTCCAAGCTGGCCACGTTTATTTGCCATAGTTGTCCCCCCGTTACCCCGGCTTTCTCACAGAGTAGTGCCAAGCAGTGTCACGCTTTTGGTGAAGCATCGGTACGATCAGAGATACATAGGTATCCCGCTGTCTATACGATATTGTGCTTTCATGACTCGCTGGTCCCACAACATACGCGACGTGCACCTATTATAGGCGCCCGCTACCACATATCCAGTGACAAAATACTGTGACGAACATTCTCCAGGTAACTTCATCAGTTTATGTATAAGTAGCGTAGTTATAGCTAGGTATTGGGGCTGATATTTTGACGGGACGCGCTTTGTATAAATGAGTCGCACTTTGACAACTCTGGCTGGCTCAGGCCTAAGAATTGGGGAAATACGGGCCCCTTGTGGATGAGGTGGATTTATTGGAAGCAAATACACGTTATGCAAATATTCGATACATTGATGGCTGGAAATCAACTGTCTCGACACTTCACCTGGCAACAGTAGGAGGAACAATTGAAGAAGAAGAGCAAGAATCAACTTCAAAGACCATCAACACCAGACCTCAACATGTGAAGAATTTCAGGTCCTCCGAGCCACAACTTAAACCATCGTAGTTCATCGATCAAACAGAAGAGGATTATCCAGCAATTCACGTGAGGAGGAGTGGACATTTCCGATGTTCCCCAGTCTATCTCTCGGACTAAGTGACAAATTAACAATGTGGGGGTAAATGCAATAATTATTACAGTCGCATTTCGTGAAACTGTATTGTTAGCGAATTTTTGAAGAAAATTAAGCTATTGCTCTTGCCTCAAAATTTATAGAATGTGAATTTTTGAAAAATTTTTATGCAGAAATCCGTTTCAGGCTATTCTGAATCATATTCTGAAGTTTAACGCATTTTTTTATGTATGTATATATGTATGTATGTATGTATATATGTATGTATGTATGTATATATGTATGTATGTATGTATATATGTATGTATGTATGTGTCATTCCAGACGATAACTGTCCGTAGAATTGTGCTAGAAACTTCAAAAAAATTTTAAAATGTTAAGAACACAAAACGAAAGTTCAAGTTCGTTGGCCAGCATGATCGGATTACATCTTCGGGTTGAAATTTTCAAAAATGTAGTCAAAAATTTCAAAATAGCCTGTTTTTTGCGATTTGTTGTGCGAAATAATTTTTTCAGCATACTAACATGTGGTATATTCGGAATCAGCGTAAAATTTCCTATAAGAATATGTATCAAGTTTTCAAAAATTTCAAAGTTGAAAAATCAGTCAAAAATCGAAATAATGCCGTTCGCTAGTTGTAAAAATCGGTAATATTTGCATGAAACATTGTCCAAATTCAGATTGAAGTACTCTTATGGAAGTATCCCTGTATAACCAATCCTAGAATGATGCTGTTTAAAACGTAGGTAGTAGGTGCTTGTTAAAAAAAAAATGTAATCACAACTGATGAGTTTACTCTGTGCATGTGTTAATAATTTGATTCCATGTTTGTCTATCAAAATCATAAACTAGAATTTCTCAACACGATCAATAGCGACTGAAATGTCGAAGATTTCTTCAAAAATTCGCTCATAGGGTCATGCTGCATGACTGGACTTTTTTGTTTCATAATTTCTGCCTCTATCTTAATTAATTCACTTGTTCATTTTAGCTCAATAAAGCTGGTGAAGTATGTGAGTCTTACTAGAAAGAAATATCAATGACAGCAGAAGTGATGAACCCTCCTCCTACGGCCAAATTACCTGAATATTACTAGAGTTAGTGATAAACTATCACCTGGTGGTCTGTCCAGTGCACACGTAACTGGGTAGAGGTCTAACCTCTGCCTAGAGTGATTTTACCATATAATTTAACCTATGAACTTCTAATTTCATAAATTACAAATAGTAACTCCACACCATCTTGTATGTCCCAAAATCGTGTTCATGTTAGTTACCTTGGAAAAGTCAAGAGAAAACAGACACCTGTTTTCTCTAGTAGTAGTTTCAAATACATCCGCGCCTGCTATCACTTCCATACTGAAATTGCGATAAGTCGATTCAATGCTGTCTGTTTTAGTAACCACAGTCTGAATATGAGGGACCTGAAAATTCAAAAAAAGCAATAAAAGGCCGAATTCAATATGTACTTACCTATATCTAGAACAGTTACCTAATAAATAGATTACCTATAACTAATTGCCTACAACAACTCAGGACAACAGTTGTCAGGCCCTTCCCCTACCACCTGAGTTCTAAAAATTCCTGTAAATCAAAAATCAAAATATGTATCGTACGGGATCTAAATATTCTCTGTAAGTAAGATCTTGTAAATATTCTCTGTGTAAGAAACTGTCGACACTGAACAAGCATTTTGACTCTTAACCAAAAGCAGAAATTCAGTTAGAACTTTGATAGGGATCCTCACTGGTCAATATGACTTTCGTAGAATGCTAAATATCAAAGACAATAACATCTCACCAATGTGACCTTGCAGTCTTGAAGATGACAACGCTTGTGCTCTTTCTTTGCAGAAGCGCCTGTTACTGGAGATCCAGAACAAAGGTATTTGGACATATTCATTGAACGTGATTCTCTCAGAGACATTAAGTAGAAGAGAATCAACAAAATTACTGATTTAAGCAAAAGATTTGCATGTGATGACACCAACTCAGGGAAACCAACGGAAGGGAATTACACTTCGCTAGTAACGCATTTGTTGTACGTAAAAATCCATAGAAATAGAAAAAACCCAAGTATGAGGAGAAATACGAAGGAAAAAACCGTTTTTGGCCCATTTTTGGCTCAAAGCATTGATGCATGTGAAGCGATTGGGCTGGCTTGATTCTAGGACCAACTAGACCCCAAGTGGAGTCCATGAGGGAAAAGGCGGATTTTTTCATCAAGTTAAAGGCCTTTTATGGCCCAGAAGGTGGACAGACATTGCAGTTTTGCAATCTACGTACTGTGACAAAGTTTGAGAGAAAATACTTTTAGCATGAATATGCTTTAGCCGTGACCTAACTACCGAAAAATGTCCCACGAGAGTGCAACGAAAGTAGCGCCAATAATTGTGATGATTTCCGCTTACAACCGAGTCGTTGCTAGGGATATGATACTTCGTCGTTTTTCATCCCACAAAATTCGTTGACCATTCGTTCAAAAGCTCTCGATTTATCCAACCATACTATATTAACTACTGCGAAGTGCGTGGCCAACAAGCTGAGTTATGAGCATGGTTATATGAATAATTGTTTACACACAGGTGATCATTCTCAATTATTGATATTGTGAACATGATTGCAACCGCTTGTTAATTTCTGATGATTTCATTGAGCTGGTGTTTCGATTAGGTGATTCATAGCAGGTGATCCGAATATTGCGAGAACGGTTAGATTTGTGAAGCGGTGGTTAAATTATTTTAATAGGTAATTTCTATACTTTACACTATAGGAAGCTGTAATTTCGTATGTAGCCTCTTTAGCCTCTTTCTATAATAAAGTGAATGTTTACTCGCGAGTTTCTATTAGGAGATCATCATCTCACAAGAGCTCAATTGTCGTGATCATTTCTATAATAAAGTGAATGTTTACTCGCGAGTTTCTATTAGGAGATCATCATCTCACAAG
Organism: Adelphocoris suturalis; assembly: GCA_030762985.1. Classification (NCBI taxonomy): domain Eukaryota; kingdom Metazoa; phylum Arthropoda; class Insecta; order Hemiptera; family Miridae; genus Adelphocoris; species Adelphocoris suturalis. The sequence continues at coordinate 181,674,041 of CM061040.1, forward strand.
AGCTCAATGGTCGTGATCATTTCTATAATAAAGTGAGAGCGAGGAGCTAAAACATGATTCCATGTTTTAGGATTGATGGCAGAATGATAAACAGAGTTCAGAGGCCGATGGGGGGTCGGGTTCAGAGAATCGACGAGGAGTGAGTCGTGTACGGCTAAAGCATATTCATGTTTTTTAATTTTAGCCGTCAGGCTCAAAGGAACTGTGGCTTTTTTTTCTATATGATTACAAAGGCTATTATTGGAAATAATAAAGCAAAATGTAACCCCTCTCAAAATTTGTTGGTTTACGTTTCAAGATGCATAGAACCTTGAAAAAAAAATTCGTCCGTCCACTGTATGATGTCCAGAGCGTTTTTCCAAAACTACTGGACCAATATGGAATTTGGCTTAAAAATCATACGTTGGCAGGGGATGTGCCAGCAACATCGGCATCAATTTTGACCAACCATAAAGGGTAGTAATCAAGGGCTGAAATATTGAAAAATCGAACTCAAAAATTTTCAAGGTAACAGTAATGTTTTTTGGTTGTCATTTACATATATTTCCCCAGCAAACCTAATGAAATCATCCGGAAAGCCCTAAGATTTTCTGTCCACTCATTACAAGCTATAATGGAGCAGCGACCCTTTGCCTTTTCAGGGGAACCAACTAAGTTTCATCAATGAACGCTAGATAGTGTCAGGCCTGCAGCAAGCAAGGGGCATACGCACTGCACCTAATACCTCTGCATACCCCTTGCCAATTCACGGCAATACAGCATCACAGCTCCATAGCTCATGTAAAGAAAGTTTAGCTGTGTTATTTAATTTTATTCATTTCTCTTCAGTAGGCATCTACACCTATGCAGACACATTAGACACCTACCTAATGATTCATTTAATAATATAGACAGGTGTTCTGCGAACATGAGCTATACAATACAGAAATAATAAACCTCTGTGTATCTAATATAATTTGCAGCGTTTTTTTTTCCCCTTCTTCTTCTTCCTCTTTCCTCAATACAGAGGCTGACCTGATGATGCTCTAGGCATGAAGGATAGCATATGCATTACAAAGTTGGTGCCTACAGTAATTTGTGTCTGATGTGCGTAGATGGTAGGAGAAGAGTTTCACGCATTTGCATTAATACTGCATTTCGACCACCACCGATTTCCTGAGCCCCAGACATCGCCTTTACTAAATACCTTCAATATTCGGTCCCTCTTTATGAAGGACGAATTCATTCTGTAAAAGGACGAATCCAATTTGAAAAAGCTATACTCTTTATTAGCATAGCATACTCTTGAAATATATATGCTTATTCGTTTTTTCTCTTTTTAACTTTATGTATGGCTTTATTTACGCTTACTCAATGCCTCATGATCGTAGGTCTTAATGAATCAATAAATCAAAACAAATAAGTACCAACCAACGTTATAAATCACAGAATTGAAATGAGAAGAACAGGTGTGCCCATTTTAACCAAACGTTCTTCTTGCTCTGTTATGCTATAAGGCCTGGAACGTATTGGCTTTTCGGCGATTAAGGAATTATTTGTGTGGAGTGTCTTACATACACACGCTCTATTGCTTGAAACACTCGCTCATTGAAACGCTCACACCACACGCGACTTGAATTCAATCCAGTTTGATTTTTCTTGCTCCTCGCTCAAGAATCGCGCGTGTTCGCCCACATTGTTTTGTTTTACGAGTATATGATATATTTTTTATTTTATATTGTGCATATGAGGCTGTATGAGTCATGGTATTAGTCATGGATGTGTCAATGGAAGCCCAAATAATAACGCCCTTTCTTCTACAGAAATCAGATCTTGAAAATTAGTTGATGTCAAGTTAAATTCTTGCTTGATGCTTTCCACGACAAAAGTTACAACATCCATCCGGGGTATGACCAGAACAAATCGTTGATTTTTCTAAGCTTGGGGAGAGATGGTGGAACTCTCTGAATTCAATAGACTTTATTCAGCGAATGAGAGCATCACAATAATATTAAAAAGAAATTACATCTTTGGCTTTGATTGAAATATAACTGAAAGTTTTACCAAAATAAAATTCGCTTCTAAACTTGACAATTTCATGGGCTGTTTGCTGATTGTGCATACGTCCTTGCCGAGATAGATAATTGACAATAAGTGGACTCGTTGAAGCTAGCATAAACCTTTGCAAAACCGACATATCTATGTTATGATAAACCAACATACCTACATGATAATAAAATAATTATACATAAGTGACAAAATCAATTGGCACGCATCAACAGGAAATGCAACGCCGGAATGATGAAACGCTAGATACCTTCACCATTAAATCGCTCGAGTAAAATCGCACCACTTGGGGTGCTAGAAGCGATTCCCTCTGTTAACGCCAATCACTCACTGATATCGCCAAAAGATCAACACACTCCAGACGCTTCATGTAGGATGGAGTACGCCCCGCTTAACCACCCCTCTAAAACTCGGCGCTCCGCGCCTCGCCAGGGGGCAAGCCCCCTGGACCCCCGTTACCTCTATTTACATACTTCGGACGAAATTATTGAAACACAGAATGTGTTTACGTTGTCGCGCAACCAAGTGACAACCAAACAAGCGTCATTGTTTACTATTCATTTATAACATCAATTTATATAGTTATAGTATGAAACTACGAAAAAAAATACGAAATAAATTCGTGATAAATCAAGAGCGATTTATCAAGTAAATGTCTAGAGTATAAAGTATAGAAATTAGCTTTAAAAGCCACTCATCTGATCCGGACCCTGGACATCGTCAAGTAAATGTCCTAAAGAGGCTACATACGAAATTACAGCTTCCTAGAGTGTAAAGCATAGAAATTAGCTTTAAGAGCCACACATCTGATCCGGACCCTGAGCATCGTCAAGTAAATGTCCTAAAGAGGCTACATACGAAATTACAGCTTCCTAGAGTGTAAAGCATAGAAATTAGCTTTAAGAGCCACACATCTGATCCGGACCCTGAGCATCGTCAAGTAAATGTCCTAAAGAGGCTACAAACGAAATTACAGCTTCCTAGAGTGTAAAGTATAGAAATTACCTATTCAAATTATTTAACCTCCGCTTCACAAATCAAACCGTTTTCGTAATACTCAGATCACCTGCTATGAATCAAATCATCGAAACACAAGCTCAATGAAATCATCAGAAATTAACAAGCGGTTGCAATCATGTTCACAATATCAATTATTGAGAATGATCACCTGTGTGTAAACAATTATTTATATAACCATGCTCATAACTCAGTTTGTTGGACACGCACTTCGCAGTAGTTAACATAATATTGTTGGATAAATCGAGAGCTTTCGAACGAATGGTCAACGAATTTTGTGGGATGAAAAACGACGAAGTACCATTTCCCTAGCAACGACTCGGTTGTACGTGAAAATCATCCGTCACACATTTCGTTACCATCCCGCGTTCCATTTTCGGCTAGTTAGTCCATGGCTTAAAACACATTCTGTGTTAATATAAAAGGTATTCATGGTCCATTTCGAAAATCGAATTCATAGGAAAGTGATGGTTTCATGAGGCTCCCTCGTCAAATGGTGGAAAATCGAAATGATAAGTAGGTAGTCCCTAGCAGAAAAGGATGAAAACCAAATCAGTGCAGATTACCTCCTGTAGTGCGCTATGCTGGAAAGTCAACACCAAAACTTCAGGGTTGGGACCAGAGTTCGTAATAGACTAACTACAAGTTTCACTGGTGAAATAATTGAGAGATTCTGTATCCAACCCTGAAGTTTTGGTCTATGCTGTTGACTTGCCAGCATAGCACATTACACTCCTAATCAGGTAACAAAATTAAATTATAATATTATTTGTAAAACAATGAACGTAAATTTCAACAATACAAAATATATTAACTTAAAACTCGAGAGTTCGAAAAACTTGAAGCGGCCCATTCACGATCCTGCTGCAGGAGAAGGGGAGTGCAACGAAGTTCCCCACTTTGCTATCCTGCCTCAGGGTACGTTCTCCATACACGATCCGTCATTCCCAGCTCAAACCAAAGGTTTCCCACAGGATGGTCCGATGGGGAACCCACCCGACGAGCTCCTGCAGGACACCTGCAGCAGGAAGGCTTCCACATACGTCCTGCACGCCTCCCATGCAAGTTCCCCTTACTTCCTGCAGCAGGATCGTGAATGGGCCGCTATATTGACGCGATAGTGTATATAAATACCGAGAATGATAATCGTGTTTTATTGATATGGATGTTTCACTAAGCAGCTGGTAGAATCTTAGCTACTTTTCAATGATTCGACCTCTAAACTCGACTCAAGGGAACGGGTCCACAAGGACAAGGGGGCGGGGATGGGCTTCAGCCCATGTGTCGCCGTAAATGATCCCACGCATGCCCATTGGAGCCCATCGAAAATCATTCGACGTTGAAACTACTTGACCATGAATACCCCCCATAGTTATTACGGTTGTAGAGTCCATCACCCCAATACTAAATTATGACAATAGCATTCTAAAAGACAGGTAGATACATACCTTGTCAAGAAGTACGTTCCCAATTATCTTTTTGTACTCATCAAGTTCTGGTCTAAGGTTCAAATGAATTATATGTCCTATAATCGAATAGCTGGTTACTGAGTCCAAATGTTTCGGAATCACAGCTCGAAGTATCTGCAAAACAGAATTTTCTTATATTCAAGATATATATTAAAATAGGTGTTAAGGTTCATGATAATTACCCCAACAGTTAATGTACTATTTACATCAACTCTTGGACACGGTGATCGGAAGAAAAAAAATCCCCGAAAAAAAAAAACTGAAAAAAATCCTGCAAGGCGGAAAAAAGGGCTGTTCGTTGTATCTGAGAAAAGACGGATGAACGGGATAGTAGGACCGATAGAACTTTCTGGTACAAACTAGGTACCTAGGTATTTGAATGGGTGGCTGGAAAAACGTTGCATCTCGTTTTTTTCACCAAATCGGTTTATGATGGAAAAATGTCCAATAGACATTCTATTGCCTACATTGACATTCTTCTTGCCTGATCGAATCCAGCCTTGAAGTAGTTGGTTTTACACCACTTGACAGTTTAAATTGTGTTAGAAAGTTAGAAATGGCACTCTAGTTTGGTGTAAAAACGTTCTTTCTGCATCTTCCTAGCAACGCTACGATGTATTGCTTGTTGTGAGGAGTTGGATCTTGAACATTGAATACTGTAAAGTTGTAAACCTTATTCCCTCCATGGATTTTCTACTAGCGATTTAGAAATCGTGTATAATCATAAACGCGTTGTTAAGGTCGTGGAGTGGAATGGTAAGAAGCGTGAATGTTTAAGAGACAGTAGAAAATCCTACACAGCCAATCGCGGAAAGGGTGATGTGGTCCCTGAAAAGGTTCCACCTTCCAATCCTCGAGGTTGGTCAACAACGGGTGAGAAGCTTCTCATGCCTATGTATGTACAAAGCTTATTTAATCAGTTTTACGATTCTCTTTTACTCCTTAAATTCATTAACCTACTGAAACGGGGAAATGGCGTTCCTCAGATAAATCAGATTCTACCTCAACACGACAGGCATCTTTTGATTATAACTTGAATGCTTATCGGTTAGTTATATACCATATCGGTTATTGAACAACTAAATCTGAAAGAACATAGGTAACAATGGTGTTTGCAAACCAATCGTACGCTTTTGCAACACTGATGTTTCGTTTAGTGGATAAACGTTGTATGTTGCTTTTCAATTTGCCAGCTGCAGTTTCAATACTTCTCTTCATATTAATTACTCTTCACAATTGAATTTCAACACATGCAACGTTTTTCCAGCCTCCCATTCATTTATGAAAAAAATACCTATCAAGGTACCTGTTAGTCAGATCTTGAAGGCGTTCGTATAAATGCTGGTACTTGGTCCATTTCCGGTTCGTACACAGGTCCCCAAGTTTCCAGCGAATCAATTTGATGAGTTCCCGGGAAACATCGAGCCAAATGTCCTCTATCATAATAATAATAATTAATGTTAGCCCTCCTACGACAACCAATATCTTCCGTAATTTCTATTCAATCTGAGAGTATCTACGCTTTTTTGCCTTGGGGATTTTTTTCCGACTTTGGAAAATATTGAGGATTTTTGAGGGGGGGGGGGGGGTTCCGGGGATTTTTAGTCCGTGAATCCTTGGACACTGACGGTTATGGAGTAGCACTGAACGAAATTTGTCAATCAAGTCAGCATTCACTTGTTCACTAGTAAATTCGTATTGGAATTGGGATTCATAGTGGACTGTATTATTTGAATCTTTGAACTATGAAAAAAGTCCAGTCATGCAGCATGACCCCATGAGCGAATTTTTGAAGAATATTACCGATTTTTACAACTAGCGAACGGCATTATTTCGATTTTTGACTGATTTTTCAACTTTGACATTTTTGGAAACTTGATAAATATACTTATAGCAAATTTTACGCTGATTCCGAATATACCACATGTTAGTATGCTGAAAAAATTATTTCGCACAAAAAATTGCAAAAAACATGGTATTTTGAAATTTTTGACTACATTTTTGAAAATTTCAATCCGAAGATGTAATCCGATCATGCTGGCCAACGAACTTGAACTTTCGTTTTGTGTCCTTAACATTTCAAAGTTTGTTTGAAGTTTCTAGCACAATTCTACGGACAGTTATCGTCTGGAATGACGCATACATACATACATATATACATACAAACATACATACATACATACATAAAAAAATGCGTTAAACTTCAGAATATGATTCAGAATAGCCTGAAACGGATTTCTGCATAAAAGTTTTTCAAAAATTCACATTCCACAAATTTTGAGGCGAGAGCAATAGCTGAATTTTCTTCAAAAATTCGCTAAAAAAAAAACTTTGAAATTGGCGGAAATTAATATCAATAACATGAATAGATAAATTGAAAAGAAAACGTATATTTTGTAGGACAAACTTATGTATAACACTACCTAAAGAGCAGACCTGCAATGAAGTTATTCATATGATGCTGGCGAAAATATAAAATCCGGATGTACTTATATAACATTAAAACTAAAAGAAACTTCTGGAGGAAAATCCTCGGAAAAACGATATTTTTGAAAGTCTGTGATCCTATTGGTGGTGAATCGTTGTTGAAGTCCGTTTCTGGCAATGTAGGAGGGTTCATCCAGGTAATTGCCAATTCTAATGATAGAAAGAAACGAAAATTCCACCACTCACTCCGTATGTGTTGATACTGAATGGCTTTTTTGATTCAAATGATCAGCTTCTACCAATTCGCTAGGAAGCGGTGGAGGCCTCCAGATGGAAATGCAATCTGATCCTCACCAGAAGTTGTCTTCAATGGAAGATGGTGAGTTTATCGGAAGTATATGAATACGGAGCAGGAGAACAGGCGAGCGGGGGGGCGGGGCGGACGCACACTTGGATTGTCCCCTAAGGTTGATAAGAGCTTCGTTCTCAGTGTGCACGATTTGTCGTTCGTAGTGCCAGAACACCCAGTTCCGGAATGCCAAGAACGCCGAGTTTGGCGTTCGCAGTGTTTTGCGAACCCAGTTCCGAATGGTTCTGACAGTCCCCGTTTTTAGCGAATTTTTGAAGAAAATTAAGCTATTGCTCTCGCCTCAAAATTTGTAGAATGTGAATTTTTGAAAAAAAATTATGCAGAAATCCGTTTCAGGCTATTCTGAATCATATTCTGAAGTTTAACGCATTTTTTATGTATGTATATATGTATGTATGTATGTATATATGTATGTATGTGTCATTCCAGACGATAACTGTCCGTAGAATTGTGCTAGAAACTTCAAACAAATTTTAAAATGTTAAGGGCACAAAACGAAAGTTCAAGTTCGTTGGCCAGCTTGATCGGATTACATCTTCGGGTTGAAATTTTCAAAAATGTAGTCAAAAATTTCAAAATAGCCTGTTTTTTGCGATTTGTCGTGCGAAATAATTTTTTCAGCATACTAACATGTGGTATATTCGGAATCAGCGTAAAATTTCCTATAAGAATATGTATCAAGTTTTCAAAAATTTCAAAGTTGAAAAATCAGTCAAAAATCGAAATAATGCCGTTCGCTGGTTGTAAAAATCGGTAATATTCTTCAAAAATTCGCTCATGGGGTCATGCTGCATGACTGGACTTTTTTTTAGCGAATTTTTGAAGAAAATTAAGCTATTGCTCTCGCCTCAAAATTTGTGGAATGTGAATTTTTGAAAAACTTTTATGCAGAAATCCGTTTCAGGCTATTCTGAATCATATTCTGAAGTTTAACGCATTTTTTTATGTATGTATGTATGTATGTATGTATGTATGTATATATGTATGTATATAGCATTTCCCAATTGAGTTAAACTTTTTCCATTTAGGTTTAGTCCTTTTCCATTTAGGTTTAGTCCTTTTTCATTTTGGTTTAAACCTTTTCCATTTAGGTTTAGACCTTTTCCATTTAGATTTAAACCTTTTCCATTTAGATTTAGACCTTTTCCACTTAGATTTAAACCTTTTCCATTTGGATTTAAACCTTTTCCATTTGGATTTAAACTCAGGAAATTATCGTGGAGTTAGAGGTAAAAGTACCCAAGTCACAAATTCAACACGTGGGAAAATCAAATGCAGAATATTATGATTATTTAACTGTTGTTATTATTGGTGATCAATATCATCAAACTATGTATCCAACCTAAGAAAATAATCATATTTACCAAACTAACTTTTGAAATTTTAATTTGATTTTTGCACAATATGAATTTACCTCTTCGGTACTTTTACCTCCAACCCGACGTTATTATGCCACAACTTGAAAATTAAATCATGCAAGTGTTTTTTTATACACAGAAATGTAATATATATAATAATGAACAAATGCTTTTTGAACACAAGAATTTCTCATGAACGGAAGTTATAAATTAAGTTATAACTATCCTTTTCCTATTTTTTTACTTCTAGCCTAATGAAATTTTAGTAGGTAGGCACTTACTTACTATGATGGGGCTAACTACTGACGTTTTGATGGAGTTTAAATCCAAATGGAAAAGGTTTATTTCTAAATGGAAAAGGTTTAAATCTAAATGGAAAAGGTTTAAATCTAAATGAAAAAGGTCTAAATCCTTCTGGAAAAGGTTTAAATCCAAATGGAAAAGGTCTAAACCTAAATGGAAAAGGTTTAAACCTAAATGGAAAAGAACTAAACCTAAATGGAAAAAGTTTAACTCAATTCGGAAATGCTATATATGTATGTATGTGTCATTCCAGACGATAACTGTCCGTAGAATTGTGCTAGAAACTTCAAACAAATTTTAAAATGTTAAGGACACAAAACGAAAGTTCAAGTTCGTTGGCCAGCATGATCGGATTACATCTTCGGGTTGAAATTTTCAAATATGTAGTCAAAAATTTCAAAATAGCCTGTTTTTTGCTATTTGTTGTGCGAAATAATTTTTTCAGCATACTAACATGTGGTATATTCGGAATCAGCGTAAAATTTCCTATAAGAATATGTATCAAGTTTTCAAAAATTTCAAAGTTGAAAAATCAGTCAAAAATCGAAATAATGCCGTTCGCTGGTTGTAAAAATCGGTAATATTCTTCAAAAATTCGCTCATGGGGTCATGCTGCATGACTGGTTTTCTATTTTTTTTTTTTTTTTTTTTCTCGGAACTGCCAGAACTTGAATGCAAGGATGTAGTTAACGCATGCGCATTTCACAATTTTCCGGATCTCGTGGAGTAAACAACTCTCTTCTTCTTCATCGAAATCATACTTAGTCATACTTAAGTCTCTATACGTTATTATAAGTAGGTACCTATTCTATGATCGAAATGTCAACCACCTCGTCAAGTTCGGAAGGCAATAGTTTCGACGATGGTTTTTAGATGATGAGGGCAAGATTAAAGTTATAGTTGGATCTCGTCTACATCCACAAAACTAAATTTTTTTCGAGTATACTCCTCAGTCATTGTGGAATTTTAACACAGAATGTGTTTTAGCCATGGACTAACTAGCCGAAAATGGAACGCGGGATGGTAACGAAATGTGTGACGGATGATTTTCACGTACAACCAAGTCGTTGCTAGGGAAATGGTACTTTGTCGTTTTTCATCCCACAAAATTCGTTGACCATTCGTTCGAAAGCTCTCGATTTATCCAACAATATTATGTTAACTACTGCGAAGTGCGTGTCCAACAAACTGAGTTATGAGCATGGTTATATAAATAATTGTTTACACACAGGTGATCATTCTCAATAATTGATATTGTGAACATGATTGCAACCGCTTGTTAATTTCTGATGATTTCATTGAGCTTGTGTTTCGATGATTTGATTCATAGCAGGTGATCTGAGTATTACGAAAACGGTTTGATTTGTGAAGCGGAGGTTAAATAATTTGAATAGGTAATTTCTATACTTTACACTCTAGGAAGCTGTAATTTCGTTTGTAGCCTCTTTAGGACATTTACTTGACGATGCTCAGGGTCCGGATCAGAGGTGTGGCTCTTAAAGCTAATTTCTATGCTTTACACTCTAGGAAGCTGTAATTTCGTATGTAGCCTCTTTAGGACATTTACTTGACGATGCTCAGGGTCCGGATCAGATGTGTGGCTCTTAAAGCTAATTTCTATGCTTTACACTCTAGGAAGCTGTAATTTCGTATGTAGCCTCTTTAGGACATTTACTTGACGATGTCCAGGGTCCGGATCAGATGAGTGGCTTTTAAAGCTAATTTCTATACTTTACACTCTAGGAAGCTGTAATTTCGTATGTAGCCTCTTTAGGACATTTACTTGATAAATCGCTCTTGATTTATCACGAATTTATTTCGTATTTTTTTTTTTCGTAGTTTCATACTATAACTATATAAATTGATGTTATAAATGAATAGTAAACAATGACGCTTGTTTGGTTGTCACTTGGTTGCGCGACAACGCAAACACATTCTGTGTTTCAATAATTTCGTCCGAAGTATAAATAGAGGTAACCGGGGGTCCAGGGGGCTTGCCCCCTGGCGAGGCGCGGAGCGCCGAGTTTTTTTTTTTCTTTTTTTTTCGGAACTGCCAGAACTTGAATGCAAGGATGTAGTTAACGCATGCGCATTTCACAATTTTTCGGATCTCGTGGAGTAAACAACTCTCTTCTTCTTCATCGAAATCATACTTAGTCATACTTTAGTCTCTATACGTTAGTATAAGTAGGTACGATCGAAATGTCAACCACCTCGTCAAGTTCGAAAGCAATAGTTTCGACGATGGTGTTTATTGCTGTGGGGTAATAGTTGCGTAATATTCACGGGCATAATAAGTGATATATTCGCGGGAACTAAAGATATTCTGAAAAGGAGCACCAGAAGGTAACACAAGTTGAGTGAGATTACAAACAACGACACAGGTTATTCCACTTCCAAGGTTCTGAAATCGTTCGCAGTGCAGAACGCGGTTCCACACGTTCTGGAACGCCCCGGGATTTCCCGTCCCAGTTCTGATGAGTTCGAGAACTGTCAGAACGCGCACTGAGAACGAACCTAAAAACAGCCGGGTCCAAGGATCCGTCAGAATCAACCGGCTCGGCTTAGAACCCCGGAAAATTCCTGGACTTGCCCGAAAGCATAGTTTGTTTAGTCTCCCCACCATCCCCATTTACTTTGGGAGGGTCTATAGGGTCGAAATTCTGCCTCAGATTCTGAAAAAAAGTAATAAATTGCTAGAGGATCCTGATATGGGAGATGCTCTCAATTTTCCTCCCCTTGAGCAAGATGGAGGTGACACAATGATGCTGCGGAACTTTTCTTGCCATCCGGTTGAACCACGCATGCGTAATTCTGGTTTCTATCAGGTGAAATATCTCTTTCCCAACCATATAAAAAACTCAGAAAACGTCTTTTCCTGTTCTCCCTACTCAAAAAGCGAGTTTCTTGCGAATCTTCTTCCGCAAAATCTCATTGCACTCCTGAAGGGACGCGGCTAGGGGAAGGATCACAAATTCGAAACATTTCAACACGCAAAGCAACATTTCAACACTCGAGATTGCGGATCGGAAAAACTAGCCATGAAACAAGATGTTATTACGCGGCAAACACCGGCACCTTTTTTCGCATGAGAATTTGTTTGAAATAAATGTAAAGACACGGCAAACCAAATTCCCATCCGTCACGACGCGCTGAAGGAACAATGAAGATTTGGGGACCGTGGACTGTGTAGCCAACGTGACCGGGCTAGAATGTCGGTTGGCACGACCTCCTACATGGCGCCCCATTCAAATTTTTGAATTTTATCTTCAAACTGGCTACGTCTGACACTGTGGCTGGGGGCCACTACATTGTTAAACCACACTCTAGTACCCCTAGATATAACTTTGAGGGATCAACAAAAGAGTTTCGAGCAATCTGCTCACAAAACTGAGTACATATTTTGTGGTATTAGCCATGCTCATGGAAATTGTCCAGCATTTGGAAAGAAGTGTGTGAAGAGCCGGGAGAAGAAGAATTTTGCTTCCTGTTGTGAACTTGACCAACCTGTGGATGGCAGTGACATTTCAGATTACGAGGTTATCCTACGGGGAGTGTCAGTGCTAGACGATGACTCTGTAGAATAGAATGCAGTGAATTTCCATCTTGAAGACATCACCGTTTTTCATTGTTCCCAAGTCGTTAGTCATTCTCGACTGAATATGATTTTCATTTCTTCTATATTCTCCTTCTTCCCCTTTGATCCAGTAAGAATTATATCCAAGATTCATGACATAGCAAAATCCAATGAAATCAGTGTTTGAAAAATGGAAGTTAAAGATTAAAGTCTAATATACGAAAATAAAGAATTACACTGTTAGATCGATTTTGAGGGTTAGGTCATAATCAGAAACAAAGATAATAATGGAGTATTATTATTATTGGTTAAGAGATAGATTAATAAATAGATTGATTTCGATGGTTAGGTCATAATCAGTAACAAACAATAGTAATGGGTTATTGTATGTTACTGACCTTACCATCAAAATCGATCCAACCGTGTAACTCTCCTATTTTTAATATTGAAAACAAACCTCGTCGACTTTGAAATTAGAGTAACCAATCCGCAACGTCCTTATTGCAGTTTCCTCGGGAAACCCCAAAGAACTGAGTTCTTTTTGAGCCTTGAGGTCAAAATCCTGGAACCCATTTGGCACTTTGAGTGGATCTAGGTAGGCAACTCGGCAACAGGGTTCATGCCCTTCTTGGATAGGCTGGAACGCTGGTATTTTCAAGATATAGGGTTTGAGTACTTTCAACACTTTCGAAGTCTTGGCCTGCTCAAAGAAGTAGCAATGGACTCTCACATCTTTATTGAATTTGTCCTTGTCCAAAATTGTCATTCCTGTAACATCAGATTAATGTCAATGCATTTAGTTGAAGCCATATAATATAGTAGAAGAAGAAGAAGTAGGATTCATTTTTTAAATGCTACATTACAGGAAACTATATATACAAGGTATCACATAATTACACATGATGACATGATTATCTTTACTGGCGATAAAAAATAGGTTGGCACATATACAAAATCTTATACTGTAAATCCTAAGGCTGATTACCAGATTGGCTTATTTGGAATATTTTTTGCAACTGGTGCCCAGGTAACAAAGCTCATTTTCAATTCTAATGCCTACATTCATAACTACAACTTGATTAAGAAAGAAAAACTACTAAATTACCATATTAATAAATAATACAAATGGTGATGAAACTAGAATTCATTCAAGTAATAGTTGAGTAGAATATTATAAATAAAGATAAATTAAATATTAAATTCTTCGATTAAGAATGAGCGATAGAGCCAAACAGTTCTGCAAAAACGCCTTATTGGAGTGGATCTGGTGTCTTCAGGATCTCAATACATTAGACACAGGTGAAGACATCACTGCTTAGTCAACTTGCTCTAAACCCCAACAATACTTTAAATTCTCCAAGAAAATGCAAAGCATCCTCCTTTAGGTTAGAGTTACTACGGGCACGTCAGACACCACCGTACGTTTCCTAAGTTTGCATGTTTTATGTATACAGACGGATCAGATCCAATGGAATGCACGTCATAATTGTGGCTGTAGAAAGAGGATTGTGAGGCCGAATCAAGTTGGTTGTTTTTGATCCTATGTACCAAGAAGGACCACCAGATTGATTCTCAGATGAAAAAGATCTCAGGTCCAAGCCCACTCTTGGACATTCCTAACCGCCATCTCCCACCACTTAGCTACCCACGGGAGATTACAAGGTATCACTTCTCAAAGCAGTCTCCTGGTCAGTCAACCATGTGACGTTTGTGAACCTTTTCAAGATGAACCTATAGGAGGAGCTCATTATTTCATGTGATTGAATGTCGATTTTCTGAAATTCAGACGAGTATTTTTCTTGAAGCGGAAGTCGGAGGTAACACAGACTTTTGAAATATTTGTCAATTAAACAAAAATCTTGGGTCACTCAGTTCGCAAGTTGTTTTGTGATGGCCGAGGCACCTACCTAAGTTCATAAATGAAGGGATGAATAGAGTGCACCGTGGGTGTGGAATTACACTTCGTAAAACGGTCCCTCACACTGCAGCAAAATACAGCTTCAGAACGTGAAAATACAACACTGGTGGAGGCAGAACGATCAATTATTCACTCGAAAGATTTACCGATAAAGCTGTGGGCAGAGGAAGCCCACTGCTGCTTTTGTTATGAATCCTACAGGACCGTTGGACTAGGTAAGTGTCAATCACCTAACTATGATTAACATAGTCATGTTCTTCAGGCTAACGGGAAGAAAACGGATAGAAGAGTAAGGCCTGTATATTTGTAGGATATAATTGTGATCACACCATAGGCGCATCTTGCGAATTCCAACTACAATTACCGTAGTTGATGAAAATTATGTATTTGGGGTGGCCAACTATCAACTAGGTACCTACCTAGTGAAACTCCCTAGAAAATGGGCTTTTTTCTAGAGGTTAGGTTACACCATGTAGTGGTAGCTAGTATTACTCAGAGCTTTTGAAAGTAGTTACCTATGTACTACCCAACTCTGCTAGGCACCCCTGAATAACCGGAGAAATTGGGGGGGGAAACTGGGGGCCGTTGGGGGTGGCAGAACGTCTGTTTTGTTTCGATTCAACCACCCCCTATCCCCCCTTCCGCTGAACCACAACCTGACTCTAAGGGTTACCATTCGGTGATCTCCAGCACCAACAGGAACGGAGATACAGAGACCGTCGCTGGCACTCGACGGTAGCCGTACACCGGCGTGGTTCCCTCCTCCGCCGCGCAGTGGCGCTAGTCTCCCACTTTCATCTCCCTCCTACTGATAGTGAATACTAATAGAGAAGTATTGTGATTGTCTCCAGGCTCAATAGTTGAGGTGTAGCTCTATGGTTATGATGATTACGGTCTCGTGAGACGAATGTCGTGGGTTCAAATCCTATTGACAGGCTTATTTTTTTTGCTCGTACAACTCCTGAAATGTACTTCTAAAACGTCATTCTGACCTGCATGTACAACTAATTTGAATTTTCACTAAGGGATTGACTACTTTATGTTATGTATTTTTGAGATGCGGGCTTGTGAGCATCCAGACCACCAAACTATACACATCATTCTGATCTACATGCCCAACTAATCTGCATTTTTACTAAGGGATTGACTACTTGATGTTATGTCTTTTTGAGATGCGAGCTTGCGAGCATCCAGACCACCAAACTATGCACATCATTCTGATCTACTAATGCCCAACTAATCTTCATTTTTATTAAGGGATTGACTGGTACACAATCTCCTCACCAATAAATATATTTTTTCTTGGCATACGGATAAATCCGTAAATTTACAGGTCGGAGCGATCATACAAGCCCAGACTGATAAAAGAGGAGACTAGCGCCGCTGCGCGGCGGAGGAGGGAACCACGCCGGTGTACGGCTACCGTCGAGTATCGCTGGCTGGGGCGGCAGAAACTGGGGTTCAAAAACCTGCTGAAAACCACTTTTACCGCCCCCAACCGTCCTCCCCCGACCCCCGTGCAACTGCCTAAAACCAATGGTTACCTTCTGGTCGAAGTTTCAGGTCTCTAGCACCATTATTAACGGCGATATCGACCGTCACTGGTTGAACGACGCTAACTTTACTCTGGTTTTCTTTTCTAAAGCTGGTTTCACATGGAGCGGTACGAGCGTAACAACTGGAAAGACATAAGGCCGGAAAACCCAGTGGAGGGGCGGCGGAATGCGGCAGGGTGTTCACATGAAGCCGATTTCACATGGAGCGGTATGTCCGGAGACGGAAAGACGGAACGCAATGTGATTGGCTGTTGGGACAACAGTTGAGGATGGTGGCTGCCATGTTGACGGTATGGGCGGTAGGAGGTCAGCGGTAGAAATTTGTATACCGTCGCCGCTTGACGTCGAGCGTTGCGCAAGCTCATTGGACAGGAATGTTGATAACCTCAAGTAGAGGTTTCAGATCAGAGAGGGTTTCAGTAGGAAAGTTATGATTCCGTTCACCAAGGTGCCGTTTCATATGAACAACGTGCCGCATTCCGCTGCCCCCTCCACTGGATTTTTCGGCCTTCCGTCTTTCCGGTTGTTCGCTCATACCGCTCCATGTGAAACCGGCTTGAAGCGGCACCTCGCTAAACGGAATCATATCCTTCCTACAGAACCCTCTCTGATCTGAAACCTCTACTTGCGGTTATCAACATTCCTTTCCAATGAGCTCGCGCAACGCTCGACTGAACGCGGCAACGGTATACAAACTTCTACCGCCAACCGCCCATTCCGGCAACATGGCAGCCACTATCCTCAACTGTTGTCCCAACAGCCAATCACATTGCGTTCCGTCTTTCCGTCTCCGGACATACCGCTCCATGTGAAACCGGCTGAAGTCCGCCGGAAGTTAACCTGTGATCTTGGATCAACTGCAGTTTTCAATGATCCGAGTTCAGTCGAAAACTCGTTCCTAGGAACTCAGTTCAACTTGGTGAAACCCAAATGAAATCAAACTAAGATCCATCTATGTTTTACATTGAACTTGGATCCTGGTATACCGTATTCAAGTATTTTTGGTGGAAGCAGGCCTTAATGCCAATCCTAATTAAAGTACTAAAACATTCCGTGTCTTACCACAAACGGACTCGGGAACAGACAAATCGTTCTTTTCCACTCCATCATTGGATGAAAACTTTGATGATGCCATTTTGAAGTGCGAGCTCGAAAATCTTCGGAAAACTACAAAGCAGCGAACTGTCCATTTCATAATACTAGCCACAGTCAGATTCACTCATCCTCATTCAATCTGACATATGTTAGAATTCGTTAGAATAAGCATTCTATGCTGACTGCCGACATCAAGAACAAATGTGTCAACAAATAAATTTTTATGTATGGTGGGAGTGGTGGTGGAGGATCTCTATTAGATGCCTAAACCTTGTGGCCTTGACCGGCATGTAAATTTGACTCAATTCTTCTTTCTCCATGAAGTTGAAGATGTCTTCCCAAGCTAGTGTTGAAATGCCTCTGCCAAAGAGCTTGTAATAGCCTCGTGGGCCTTTATTATAATACGCTCTTTTTCATAGTTTGCTAAAGTATATTAATGAAAACAAAAATGTTGTGGTGGGTTAAAATAAATAATTCTCTTTAGCCTCTGCAGAAGATTGAACACTATCGCATAGGTATTTGTTGAAAAGCGCTTCTCTCTCTGTTTTGAGGGCGGGGCAGGTGGCCCAAGTCTGGTATGGGGCGATTAAACTCTGTAGAGGGTTCCGGATTAATGAGAAACCAGTGGAATGGAGTATTCGCAAGTCATATTACCCTATTTTAGTGTACAAAATGTATTCCCTTTTGGCAATTTATGTATCGCCTTCTAATAAAGGATGAACACTGTCAACAAGCTCAGACCTGGTCGGAAGCCAGATTGAAATTTAAACAATAGCTTATTGGAATTTACATAATCAAAAACCTGCCTATTCATGAGTGATTCCAAAGGCTTTGAAATGGCTGGCAACACAGTATTTGCTTATATTATAAGCTCTTTAGCCTCTCCACTATCGCATTGTTGTTCTCTCAGGGCGGGGCAAGTCTGGTATGGGGCGATTAAACTCTGTAGAGGGTTCCGGATTAATGAGAAACCAGTGGAATGGAGTATTCGCAAGTCATATTACCCTATTTTAGTGTACAAAATGTATTCCCTTTTGGCAATTTATGTATCGCCTTCTAATAAAGGCTTCCTCAGACAAGACCTTCATGGTCCAGTTTCCTACATTGCATCTCCTTCATTGTGTTCTTCAAATAGGTAAACAATTATAGTTTTGTTAAAATGTTGTTTATATTAATTTGTTATTTAGCTTTATGATGTTTTAAATTAGTGGGGAAGAGTAGGTAAGTATTTGCACATTCTAGATTTTCAAGTTTTGTTAGGGATGATTTTGAGTCTCTCATTACCATGATCTTTATTCAGATGAATTATCCCTTGTGTTAAAATATGCATTTCCACGGATACATTGAGCATAATGAATTTATCTTAGCTGCAAATCCTTCCTTATGTCTGGAGCAGTGGCAGACAGGTGCTATATTATTGTTATAGAATTTGGATCCATCTGTATAAATATATTTTCAATATGTTAGAATAATAATTATTTATCTATTCTATAGTTTAAGAACTGTTGTTTTCAAGTTGTTGCTCTTTCTGGTCAACATGAAAACTGATAAAAAGGCTTGGTTGTCCTTATTTTTTTTTCATGGTTTTTGTTAAATAGTGAGTATTCGAACAGAGTTGAAATTTTAGTTCTTCATTTTGGTTTATTATTTCCAATAATAAGCCTATGTGATCGTGTAGCAAAAAATTTTTATAACCCCCCTTCAAACTTTGTCACTTTACGTTTCAAGGTGCGTAGAATCCAAATTTGAAATGTCCGTCCGCCGTTCGCTGTCCGGGCCATAAAAGGCCTAAAATTGACTTAAAAAATCCGTTCTTTCGCACATAGACTCCATTTGGGGTCTAGTTGGTCCTAACGTTTAACCATCCCGATCGCTTTACTCGCATAGATGCTATGGGCCAAAAACGGGCGAAAAAGTGTCTTTTTTGACGCGCGTGCGTCACTGTGGGTGGTGTGGTGGGTGAGCAGGGGGTGGAGTGAGGGGAGGCGCCGCAGCACCTTGTGGAGGTTGAAGTGACCAGGGGCATAGCAGAGGGGTGTAGGAGAATGGATATTTATTAATTTTACGTGTTATACCCATATAATACACCGCGGCACCATGAGGTGGGTACAGCGTTCCTTCGAGGCATGAATATTTGTTTTTTTCTAGGTCATATTTGTGTGTTAATACCAATGCTTTGCCTACGCATATTTAATAACATATCCTCTCGACTTTTCGTACGTACTTAGATAATGATATTATTAAGGCAATAACTATTTGAATAGATAGGAGCTCAAATCGAGAAATATAAACATGTGTATATAATTATGGAATAATGGGTTGTGGCGTTCCTCCATGTTAGGGATTGAAACCAGGTAGCCAATGAAATAACGATAATGATGGAATGAGGTTTTATAACAGTGTTGGAGGTTATATGATTGTAGGCCCCGACCATATGATTGTAGGCCCCGCCCCTTAGAGAAAACTGGCTTCATGATCTCCCACAGTTTAACAGACACATGCCCTCTCTATCCTATTATAAGCTCTTTGCAAAATAAGCACAAATTAATACAACAGATTAGTCAGCGCTACTAGTGGATACTTCAGAGAACAGCTTAGCATCGTGCTCTACCGATCTTTTCCTCTCGGGGCCGCGTGGACACTTTTTATAGCGTCCATCCTTGCTAGTGATAAGAAGCATCCACGGAGTCCGGTCTATGGTGTTCGTGTTCACATATCCATCTCATCAATCAATCCCATGCTCTCTCGGGTTTTGTGTACAGTCCCGCGTTAGTACAAGTTTTATATGTAAGCTGTGTAATATTTGTATCTTGTGATAGTATTGTTCTCTGTGGCATGAAATAGTTTTTAATATTTGCCCACGTAGCGCCTTACGAGCTTTATATGACAAAGACCGTTGATAATGTCGCATTCCGAGGCTTACAGCCTAAAAGAAGTGTATCTTCATTTCCTCGATATCGGTTGTTGTCATACTTGCTGTCTCAGGTTCTTAGGAACCCGTACAAAATGTGCTTACAGCTGTGTGGACGAGTCACTAAAAGAAGTAAGAATAGACAATATTGTTTGTATACAACGCTTTAACCTTTAACGCTCAAGAAATAACTTTAAAAATGGACTTTTCAAATAAAATTGTCCCATTTCTTCTCGTGAGAGCTTTAAAAGGACAAAAATAAAAGTAAAATGATTTCTTTAAATCATCGAAAGATTAAGAAAAGAAAAAGTTACTTCAGGTTACACTACTTGTCAGACCATATTCTATGTAACATACTACTGGATTACATTGCTTATACTAACTTCTTGGTCTAGATTTTCTCATTGAAAGTTTCGATTTCCGAACAATGTTTAAATGGTTGATAGCTTTTTATCGTGTCACATTCATGGTAATTTTGATATTTCTGTAATAGGGATACTCGTCTAGATCCAAAAAAATCTCGGCACTGCTTCCTCATTCATTTCATTTGCTCATGAGCTCAGTGATTCTATCAAAAGGTATGGTAAAGGGACCAGTTGTGGAAAGTTCGGGACTGTAATTGAAATAACAAGATTTTGGGGACACCTATGACGCTGGCTTATCCTGTAGGACTATACGGTTTTCCCTGACCATCGAGGGAAAACATCCATAGAATCAAATGAGAAAGGCGATTGGGGATTATTGGCATTTTCAATGGGACTCCAAACTAACAAGGTCAGCCGCTAGGAGCGGTAGGGGGCGATGGACCTTAGGAGCATGGTGGCTTATATGACTTTCCCCTTGTTGATACTTTGTGTCACCCTTTTTTCGCTCTACTATTCGTTCACCTCGCCATTAATTTCATCAATACTGGTCATAATTGAGAATTGCATTATTAATAAATTTATTACATTATAAAAGAAACACACAAACAAAAAACTGAAAATACAATTAAATTCAACTTGTGTCCATCACGACTTTCCTTATAGGCATTAAAAGAGAAGAAAATCCGTAAGGTCATTGTTTACGTGCTGCACTCTATCTTGACTCATGTTCGGAGCCCCATTACCGTTGGCGGCGGTGTGATTGCTCCGAGAATGGCGGCAATAAGCGAGATAGATTTGAAGGCCTTTGAAGGGAAAACTGATCATTCACCACATCGATTTACATTATTAATCCAAAGTAGTCATTGGTGTCTGTCAAGCCGGTTTCACATGGAGCTGAAAGCGGAAGGACGGAACGCAATCTGATTGACTGTTGAGACAACAGCTGAGGATGGTGGCTGCCATGTTGTCGGAATGGGCGGACGGCGGTAGACATTTTTATACCGTTTCCGCGTTCCGTCAAGCAGAGCGCAAGCTCTTCGGACAGGAATGTTGATAACCGCAAGTAGAGGTTTCAGATCAGAGAGGCTTTCAGTGGGAAGATTATGATTCTGTTCACCAAGTTGACCACTTCATGTGAACAATCTTTCTGACTCCGCTGCCCCTCCAATGGTTTTTCCGTCCGTCTTCTGCTCGTTCCGCTCCATGTGAAACCGGCTTTAGCCTACATTCAAGACAGAATTAAAAATACAAAACCAAGTGGAAGACAGGTTGATGATAACAGAAGGACGTTGCATTCTTGCTTCCCCAATTGGGCTTCGCCCTGTTGTGGCAAGGTATGCCGCAAGGGGACAAAGGACCTTAGTAACATGGTAGTTGACAGGACTTTCTCCCCTTGTTGATACTTTGTCTCACCTCTTTTCGCTTCAGGGTCAGTCATTTCAAGGTCACTTCTGCCAACAAAATCCAAATGCATGTTTATTCCATACCGAAAACCCCCAATTTTCAACTATGGAGACACTTTAGATGTTGAAGTGATGTCCATCGGTTCCCAGTTAGAGAGATGAAACTTTCCTCACCCAAAACTGAAGATGTCTCCTACATTACTGTCTCCAAAATAGGGGCTGTGCTACCTTACCCCTCTCTTCTCATGAAAGGATAACACTAATTCATTTTTTCGCCAATCTAGGTACCTGATGACATTAAGTATTTTAACTTAATAGGAATTGTTAAAATACTTCAGCTTTAACCAAACAGGTGCCTCAGATCATTTTTGGTTTATTCTGTGAACATTGAACCTATGTTCCTAGCGAATTTCCATATATTGCTAAAGATTCCATGTTTATAGGGAGGATGTTCTTAGTCCAACGTCTTCTTCTGATGTGCATTAAGGAAAACATGGGTGTAGTTCGTTATCCGCCCCCATTTTGTTCTCTCTTTTGCAAGCACACCCGACCACCTTTTTCAATTTTTGAGGAAGTGTTCCTTAAACTAGATTTCATCTTCTTGAGCACAATCGTGACGAATTATAATTTTTGATTGGTTAAGATTGGGAAATTAGGTGTTGAAAAAAGTGGGGGCGGATACCGAACTATTTCTCTAGTGAAAAAGTTCGGTATGCGCCCCCGCATAGTTAGTAATGAAAAACACAATATTTTTGGTTTAAATAATTCATTTATTAATATGAATATTACTTCTGACACATATTGTGGTGTTGTATTATTCTACGGTTGGGTCATACAAATTCTTGATGCAGTCCAAAAAATGCTCAAATGGATCTATGCCCATTGACTTCACACATCTCCTCCACAAAAATTCGCACACGTGTGAATGAAGATTGGTGATGTTTCCTCCAGCATTGATATTTCGTTTAAGCCACGTCGACTCGATGTTTTGCGTGTGAGCCAGCGTTGATGGGTCCATGAAATGAAGGGAGTGATTCACCGTTTGATGTGAAAACTGCAAAGTTGAGAGACGACTATATGCTCGCCACTCATCGCTCATTATTGTTGTGCCTGACTGTTGTGTATTTATGAGCATCGCATCTCAACCTCTTAACTTTCGATCAAAGTTATTCTCTGCCTCACCAGTTATCTCTCCCAAGAAAACGTCCCAGACCGAATCAATGCAATTCAGTCGTGGGGGCGGTTATCGAACTTTTTCTCTAGGGAAATAGTTCGGTATACGCCCCCACTTTTTTCAATGTCTAGTTTCATTGCTTGGAGTATTTGAAAACATAAGTGCGGTATATTATTCATACAGTACATGAAATCTAGTTTACGGAACACTCCTCAAAAATTGAAAAAGGTGGTCGGGTGTGCTTGCAAAAGAGAGAACAAAATGGGGGCGGATAACGAACTACACCCGAAAACATGTTACGTATTGAATTACCTCCTAGTCTAAAAGTCAATTAAACAACCATTGCAGGTTGGGGATTTTCGTCCAACCGCCTCTGGTGTCGTAGACGTCATCAGCTGTGCTCCAAATGGAGGATCAGAATTCTTTCTGATGATTTCGCTTAAAGCTACTCATTGCCTTGTCCCCTTGATTGAAGAGCGGTTCACCGTACAGAAGCGAGACCCTTACCTTTGTACTCACCACGCTCGAAGCTGACAAACTTCGCTAATCGCACGAGAAACAGCATTGCAAAGCCTAACCCATACAGCAACCACCTAACCTAGAGATTCTTCACTCCACCCCAAAAATACTGGATTTGTGCATTTACCCAAGTTATTTTCGTTATAAGAGGCATGCGATGAATGTATTTATGGCTTTGAAACTATTAGGGAAAGCCTTTGCTCGTTACTTTTCTTCTTCAGAAAAAAAGTGGTAAAAGAGGGTTTGTTTGTGGCTGTGAGAGTGAATAAAACCATTGTTCCGTTACTTTCTATCATTTCAAGTGCACGTCCCGAACCTCCCCATTGCATGTCCCCATCATGGAGAGATTTAGACCAAAAGTAGGTAGTTTTTTCAGCGTTTTACACTTTTGTGTAAACAAGCTTTTAAAAATCCGAAAATTCCAGGAAACCTTAGGGATGTGTGTAACATCATACAGAACTTCAAAAAAATTGGGGAATTTGCTTTTTGTGGGAGTTACAGCCATTTATTTAAATTGTGTCCCAAACCCCCACATCATCCCCTATTGTAGTATGTGGAGTATTTGAAGGTGAAGGTCCATGATGTATTTTTCATTATTGAGATGAAGCGATGTGAGCATCCGAACCACTAATCCACACGTTCAATGGGGACGAATTGGAACTGAGTCAACAACCGAGGGAACAAATTTACTATTGGTAAAAGAAGTGATGAGAGGCCGATATTCAATAGGTACATACTTTCAATATACAAAAAAGTGTAGGAGGAAAGCTTAACTTACTGTAGGTACTTAGTTCTTGGCAACGTATCTTTATTTTTTGTCCCTTTCATTCTTAATTCTTGGATCCACTCTTGTATGTTCAAGATTCCAACTAATGGAATCTCGTCCTACTACCCTGTTGCTCAAGCTGGTGTCTGTCTGAGCCATACTATCCATATAAACATATCAAACCTAGTTTCACTTCAATAACGGCTCCCATTTTTTTATGCTCTTTACTTACCCCCCTAGCCTCTCATATTTTCCTCCAGTCAAAAGTTAGATGAAGCTTCACAAAGACAAGTAAATTCCAAGAATTTATTAATCAGACATCCAACAGACAGACATCCAATACGTTTCAGGGATATACAACATTTTGGCTGATTACATGTGTTGGATTGGTTTCTATACTTAGGGTGGAGAGATCAGTGATTGACATCTCTCCAAGAAGTTTTAATAATAAGGCATTGAAAAGTGTTTTACGGGCTAGATCCATTTGAATTTTGAGGCAAAATACCTTCTCAATAAAGTATAAAGGCTGGCAAAAGGTTTCAGGCGGGTTTTCGTGAAATCTGGAGAAGTTTACCCAACAGAACCTCGTGTTGTAATTTCTTTGGTGCTGTTTCTTGTGGTTTTGCTAAGGAGGTAAGCGTTTTATTCTGCTTCACCATGCCCTCAACATTTTCAAATTCGATTGTTTCTATGGTTTTTCTCAATTAATTAATTGTGCAAATTGCATTTATGCTATAATTTTTTAACACAGAATGTGTTTTAGCCATGGACTAACTAGCCGAAAATGGAACGCGGGATGGTAACGAAATGTGTGACGGATGATTTTCACGTACAACCGAGTCGTTGCTAGGGATATGGTACTTCGTCGTTTTTCATCCCACAAAATTCGTTGACCATTCGTTCGAAAGCTCTCGATTTATCCAACAATATTATGTTAACTACTGCGAAGTGCGTGTCCAACAAACTGAGTTATGAGCATGTTTATATAAATAATTGTTTACACACAGGTGATCATTCTCAATAATTGATATTGTGAACATGATTGTAACCGCTTGTTAATTTCTGATGATTTCATTAAGCTTGTGTTTCGATGATTTGATTCATAGCAGGTGATCTGAGTATTACGAAAACGGTTTGATTTGTGAAGCGGAGGTTGAATAATTTGAATAGGTAATTTCTATACTTTACACTCTATGAAGCTGTAATTTCGTTTGTAGCCTCTTTAGGACATTTACTTGACGATGCTCAGGGTCCGGATCAGATGTGTGGCTCTTAAAGCTAATTTCTATGCTTTACACTCTAGGAAGCTGTAATTTCGTATGTAGCCTCTTTAGGACATTTACTTGACGATGCTCAGGGTCCAGATCAGATGTGTGGCTCTTAAAGCTAATTTCTATGCTTTACATTCTAGGAAGCTGTAATTTCGTATGTAGCCTCTTTAGGACATTTACTTGACGATGTCCAGGGTCCGGATCAGATGAGTGGCTTTTAAAGCTAATTTCTATACTTTACACTCTAGGAAGCTGTAATTTCGTATGTAGCCTCTTTAGGACATTTACTTGATAAATCGCTCTTGATTTATCACGAATTTATTTTGTATTTTTTTTCGTAGTTTCATACTATAACTATATAAATTGATGTTATAAATGAATAGTAAACAATGACGCTTGTTTGGTTGTCACTTGGTTGCGCGACAACGCAAACACATTCTATGTTTCAATAATTTCGTCCGAAGTATGTAAATAGAGGTAACCGGGGGTCCAGGGGGCTCTGCCCCCTGGCGAGGCGCGGAGCGCCGAGTTTTTTTTTTTTTTTTTTTTTTAGAAATAATCAAAGATGATATGTGAAATGCAAATGTCAATTACTAGTTCCCAAACTGATGCACCACCCCTCAGTGATTGACAGCGCTGTCAATATGGATCTCTATTCGTTCTTGTCATTCGATCTTTATTATTTTTTTATTTATATAAATACATAGCAACTCACAAGCTACTAGTTAACCATTAGAATTATTGTGCCTGTAGTATCAAGAAAACGTTGTACCTACCTATCTATATCTATAAAAGAGGATGTATGTATGTATGTATGTATGTATGTATGTATGTACATACTTACATATATGTGTTTGCATATGTGTTTTGTATGTTGCCTATAGACTCCGAAACCGCTCGACAGATTGTAATGAAACTTTCAGGTATTATTAGGCATGATTCAAGGATTGTTCCTGTAAAGTTTGGTGCAAATCCGTTCAAAGGGCTCTGACCCAGAGGGCATAAAAGGGTGCAGTGTCAGGTTTTAGAAATTTATTGTTTACAAAATTAACTACCCAAGCCAAGACCGAAGGAGGAGGAGGAGAAGGGAGGAGGATGAGGGAGGAAGAGGAGGGAAGAGGAGTGAGAGAGGAGGAGGATGAGGAGGAGAAGGAGGAGGAGGAGGGAGGAGGAGAAGAAGGAGGAGGAGGAGGGAGGAAGAGGAGGGAGGGGGAGGAGGGAGGAGGAGGAGGATGAGGAGGAGGGAGAAACCAAAGGCTAAGCTTCCGTCCATCCAATGTTTAAAATTAAGATCAGTAAACAAATTTAATTTGGGCGCAGCAACGCGCGCGGGGGGAACGCTAGTTTTATGATAAAACATCCGGTGATATTTTCAACTTTGTCTTTATGAATACTCATATTGATTTTATATTTAGATTAATAAAACTAAGTTCAAATGCTCAATTTATTTGTAAAATGTTGAAATAAATGTTTTGTTGATACCAGGAATCATTTATTGCAGGAGAACTGCTGTGTTAATCATAGGGTGTCAATCACAGGTACAACAAAAAATGTGGCTGTCAAATACTGGGTCAAAAAATTGATTTAGAAAAAAAGAATTTATGATGCTTTGTGGCTTGAATTAATGATTTTTTAAATACCGAGCAGTTTGAGGACATCCTGATGCGGCAATGCTTCAAGTTTGAAAAAACGAAAGAACATAACTTAATTGCTTGTCAACCCAAAATGCGTCTTAAGGTGTCAAAAAATGGCCCCGCCACCCTAATTCTTTGTGTTGTTAGGTTGTGAAAAATATATTCTCTGCTCTGTACTCATCGTACTCAATACACTAGCCTGTTTAAAACACCTATTCAACTACTTGACAAAATCTTCTAATTTTTGCCAGCTTGGTGTTTTGAATGATGAAGCCAACAATGGGAATGAAGAAGATTTGCATTTGAAGAAACTGACCAAGCCAAATCCCTGTGTCAGTTGCTTAGGACTGTTGCAAAAACCTTATAGCGATTTTATTATTCATGAGGTAAGTTTTATCCTAAAAGCAAGCTTACCAATCTAGCAATATATTCTTTGTTTCTTCTTCAATATTTTCATTTTTAAAACCACTTCAGATCGTGCAAGGTGCAAATATCACTGATTATGATGCCAAGACGTTCAACATTTCTATGAATCTGCCTTCTTGCTACTTACTGCGAACTGAAGCATTACTTATAGAGCTGAAGAAACATTTTCCAGGTTCGCCGTTATTGAATTAAGCAGAGTTTTATAACTACTCCCATTAAGGATGTGTGTTAAGTATGCACTAAGTTGCCAGTTATTACTATTCATTTTCCTGCCACGTGCACACACTATAATTGACTAAAACGGAAATTATATATCTAAATTCATCAACCTGGTTCAATTTCTGCAGCGTTTTATGAGAAAAACTTCGATGGTCAGGCCGTGTTGAGTTTGAAAGACGCCTTCAAAGCTTGCTTCGGCCACGAATTAGGAAAGATGTTCAATTTGAAGTTGGACTTGTCATCCGGTTTCGTCATTGACATTGAATTCCAGTATGCTAACGATCTGGAAGAATGCAAACCTCTGTAAGTACCTACCTTCTTTCTTTTATTATGAACTAGCGTTCCCCCCGCGCGCGTTGCTGCGCCCAAATTTCTCGCTGGATAAATGTTGGTTCATTTTTCAATAATAAACTTTAGTAATCGACTAATTAAAATCATTTTTCAACATACCGAATTCGTTGCTTTATGTTTCATGATGCGTAGAATCCGAAAAACATATTAAAAAATAAGTAAATAAATAGACATAATCCCTCCTCCCTCCTCCTCCTCATCCTCCTCCTCTTCCCTCCTTCTTCTCCTCCTCCTCATCCTCCTCCCTCCTCCTCCTCCTCCTCCTCCTCACTCTGCCTTCGGTCTTGGCATGGGTAGTTAATTTTGTAAACAATAAATTTCTAAAACCTGACACTGCACCCTTTTATGCCCTCTGGGTCAGAGCCCTTTGAACGGATTTGCACCAAACTTTACAGGAACAATCCTTGAATCATGCCTAATAATACCTGAAAGTTTCATTACAATCTGTCGAGCGGTTTCGGAGTCTATAGGCAACATACATACATATATACATACATATATATATACATACATCCTCTTTTATAGATATAGATTCATACGTATCTACCTACTTACTTTTTCAAATACTATTGGTTTATTATTTTCAGTAATGAATCTGTGTAAGCGACGAAGGAAAAATTTTAAAAAAAATTGTTAACTTCCCTTAAAATTTTTTGGTTTACATTTCAAGATGTATAGAACCCAAAATCGAATAAAAAAATAAATAAAATCCGTCTGTCCCCCTTACACCATCAGAGCTTTTCTCCAAAACTATAGGACCCATGTTTGGATAAGCTATTCATTAACTTGTGGTGGTGTTGCCTTGGTTTTAATACAACAAGTGGTTCGCTTCAATTCATAATCGAATAGGTACGATGGTACTGTCAATGGAGGATTCTGGGTGAAAGGCAACTTACATCCTGAAATCCAAGATTCTGGGTGAAAGGCAACTTACATCCCAAAATCCAAGATACTCGTAGTAATATAGGACCATCCGTTACATATGTCCAAGCATGCCAAAATTTTGATAATCTCCCTGCATAGGGAGAGAGATGAAATAGGTTACGCATAATACTAGGTTTACTGACCTGTGGTATCATTGCCGGCGAGCGCATTTTTCAGTGTCATTCATGGATATCATCCCAGATAATTGAATGAAACCACCAAGATAGCTTTAAGCCCAACCGTTTGCACACCTGAGGGGTGCTAGTTATCCATATAGGGTGAAGTTACCTTTCACAAGAAAAGAAAAACAAAAACAAAAAAAGTAAACCGACACGGGGCTGAATCGTACTGATGAGGCATAGTGAAAATCGCCGTATAAACTACGACGATCGTATCTCCTGATATGATTCCAATAGAACTCTCACTTGACATAATAGAGTTTATTATAACTTTTGTCACATACAGGTGGTCTTGTGAAGAGAAGGTCGGTGATTTATTTTACCTTATTAATTTTAAATTAGCACCTGAACTCTTCTTAGATATTAAAGAACTAGTAAAGTAAGGTGTTTTATTCAATTAATTTCTCCTCAGTAGGCGTTCTGCAGTTATATTTTGATAATCTATAATACCTAAACTTCGTTTGATATAATCATAGGCAGGTGTGTTCCCGGTAGAAGGGTTATCCAAAACAAAAATAGTAAACTTTTGTGTAGTAATTTTTGGTTTTTATTATTCATATTTTTTATTTTTGTAATATATGAGTATAGTTTCCACAATTTTTACTAATTTTCATTTCTCATAATATTTTTTTATTTAACTGTCGGTATGGTCTTTTTATAATATTTTTCGAAAAATAATAGGCACTATACTTTTAGGAAATTTAACGCTGATTTCGAAAATATGATGAAGTAGTGAAATTGATTGAGTTGAAGAAGAAAAATATTTGTTTTCGTGGGAAAACTATTGCGAGCATGATTGAATTTTTCCTTCCCCCTTTGTCGATCGAGAGTCGAGACCCCTATTTACATTCCAGCTTGAATTTCTCTACCAAATCGAAAAGAAATCGCAGAGGTGACCTTTCCGTTTGAAAACTTATCGAGGAATATATATATATATATATATATATATATATATATATATATATATATATATAGAATGTGAATATATATCCGTTTCAGGCTATATATATTCTGATTTAACGCATTTTTTTATTTTTTTTATTTTTTATTTATTTTCAAACAAATTTTTTTTTTTTTTTGAGCTCTGGCAATTTCCAGGATCCTTTTTAGAGAAGTAGTAAGGTTTCAAGGATTTTGAAAAATCCTAATTTTTCAAAATCGTTTATGTTTAGGCTGGTGGTGTGATCTGTTAATATTTTTCGAGAATCGAAGGACACTTTTTATTTAGGAAATTCAACGCTGATTTCAAGGAACGTCTAAAATTGAAATCGATTGAGTTCAAATAAAGAAATATAGGTTTTAAGGTTAAAATTTTTTTTTTTTTTTCCAAGAATTAAACAACGGAGAAAAAAGTTCAACAAATCGATCTTGATGACTGAGGTTGAAAATCGCGCTTGATGGCGTTTCACGCTATTTTTATCTAAGTCGCTTGACAAAAAAAGTTTCAAACGTATGCAGAAATAACAAACTTCGTTTAATAATTTGTTGCTTTTTTTTCTATGAACTATGATCACTTCTTGGCATCCAAATACTCATGTTGCCAGTTCTCCACTCTTCTATAATTCTGCAATCAACCTACCTTGACAGATAGGTTGGTTTTCAAATTATGTCTTCTACCTTGATGTCTTGATGAAGTCCAAACAATTTCATTTTTACAGATGTTCTCTGAGACCTGAAATCTTCACACGTCATTACGTCAGAAAGAATGGTTACACAAAAAACAGAATTGAATCCATTCTTGAAACCATGGAAAGCCAACAATTTTGTAAAGAGTTTCAAGTACCACCTTCTGTACCATCTCAAGTAATCAAGATTACTAAGATTACGGTGACGAGGGAATCCGCCAATATTGCTGGTACGGTAGAGTTTCATCCTCCGATTACAACACACTACATTATTGTAATATACCTAGATGTATTTTCTTACGCACCAGCTGGTCCTATTGTCTTGGAATGAAAATTGAGGAAATTAATGTTGTAATATCACATCACTTTTATGAGGGTAGTGTAACCACCATGGGGGCTAGCGACAAAGGCTGAGTGAGTGGTATAGGTGTATGTCAGAGTCAGGAGTGTAGCGTGGCTCTGGAGTGGAGGGTACCACACTCGAATCCCCCCTCCGGCCGCACTATCCAAAGTCTCCCACTAAACAAATATAGAAATGTAAAGCAGTTCTTAGACTCTTTGGTCAAGGTAATCGTACAGTTATTATATTGCCCTTCTAACATTAGTTGAAAACTAAAAATTCCCACACAAATAACCTGTATCCAGGACTTGCCAACTGGGAGGTGACTTCTTGTAAGTCCTCAGAGTCCACCCTAACCACTCAACAATGGCAAACTGGCTACACCTATCCTTAAAAAAAAAAGGTAGATACAGGTGAACTAGGAATAAAAATTCTAGAATAATCATGATTGATTGCAAGAGATGAATATAAATTTACTAGCTGCTTTGGCTCGCTTCGCTCGCCTCTACGTCCAGCCCGGGGGGGGCAGGCTTGCTTGGAGCTTGGACCCCCCTGTTGAGGTGTATTACAATTGAAACATGTAGGAGATGTTGCTCGGTGTAGCTGTATAGATGCGTTAGTCTTGCGTTAGGCTTGCAAAATGATTGGAAACGTTAAATCACTAAGGGTAGGTTTAACGTGTGTAGGGGATGTTGCTTGCTTTGCTCATTTGAGGTGGTTTATCTCTCTCCCTTTGCACGCTCTTTGTGGAATGAATAGATGCGATGGGATATAGTCCATCCCCAGTCCGTAGGAAAAACCTCGTTGAAATCTGATGTTTGTAGGAACCATGAAAAGTATAGTTTTAAGAACATTTCAATTTTTCATCTAATTCTATACGTCCATGTTACAACATGTGAGGAAGTTATACAGCCTACCCAACTTGGCAGTTGTTTTTTTTTTTTTTCTGTTGGAAATTACTTACGAGTACAAACAAATTAAATCTTATACAACTATGTGGAACCACGAAAAGCATGGACAGACAAACGGGGTTTCATTTTTATAATAGAACTAGCCACTCCGGCTCGCTTCGCTCGCCTCCATGTCCAGCCAGGGCGGCAAGCCCCCCCAGGCCCCCTTGTTGAGGTGTATTACAATTGAAACATGTAGGAGATGAGGCTCACTTCACTTGATCGGTGTGGCTGTATAGATGCGATAGTGGGAAGGAAAACCAAAAGTTATAAGAAGAGGTGGCTCAGTACCACTTAGGTATCATGAATCCCTGTCCCTATATAAGTTACTGCATCCCACCAAAACCTGGTACCCCTCCACGTGGTCCATCCCGGGCACACTCATTGAGTGTGGCCAACGCCAGAGGGGACAGGAGGTCCTGCTGTATCATCAAGAAAGTGTGATGAACAAAACCCACTACTGCCGCACAAAATACGAAGAAGCCATGAAACCGCATCGATTGTTTTGGGCCTGAATGGCCCCCGATACAATTTACCCACTCTGATGCAGCAGATAGGTAGAAAAAAAGGCTTACAGCTGGCGGCAATTAGTGTCACATCATCTGCAATGGCCCATTCGAAGTAATTTCTTCAAGTGTAGCTTACATTCTTCCACTACATCCTTTCATCATGATTGATAATGTGCGAATCTCCTAACATTTTTAATCGTCATTCACAGGTCGTTACAATAAGTATTGCCGCAACCTTCCTCAAACTCCATGGCTCCTAAATGGGGAAAGAAAAATGGAAAGTTCTGTTGAAGAACTCATCAGTGGCCCAATCATGCACCTGATGGGGGGAACCTGTAAGTTGCTATACCGTTCTTAATAGTTACTATTGGGCAAGTTTTATAATTTATAACTGTATATTGTGTTCGTTATTTTTTTACTTTTTATCCCAATGCAACACAGCTTCAAAAGTAATATAGGTAGGCACTCAAATCATTACGATGTGAACAATATGTGGAACACTTGTCCGTACTTTCATTTTTCCATCAGTGGTGTTTCGAACCATTGATATGTGGCTATTGCTCGATTTTAAAACATTACCTTAAGAGAAGCCCCTATTTCATCAAGTAAATCTTACGAAATTTGGATATCCACTTTTGATCGCCCTAGATATAGAGATATTCAACCTCTGTTGTCTTGAGGTGAGGGGAAATACCTTAACTGTGTTGGCAAAAGTTGTTTATTATGTATTTTGAGTTTATTAATGTTGAAGTGAGCAATTCTATAGTCTCTGTGTGCTATTCCTAATTTAGAGATCACTTTCCACATATTCACTTCTCTGTTCAGTCAGTCCCTGCATTCTTGTTGTCCCGCACTCGCAGAGGTATCCAAATATACCTAACATGCCATGAGCAACAGAGGTTAGTGAAAGGCTCAATCATACTTTTCTAAATATGGATCGTTGAATGATTGCCAATAGTTCTCTCAGGAAATCATTTTGGAGATATGCTCTAGAAGTATAACGGGCAAAAAAGATTTGATACCTCGATAGGAGTTCGAATTCGCGTCGTCACAACTACGAGAAATTATTATTAATTTCCCGAAGTTGGGACACTCTAACGATCAGAGCTATGAGGCCAGGGTGACCAAACCTCTTCGACTGTGAGAGTTATTTTCCTGGAGCGTAACATTTCCCCGGAGTCAAATACCAGCCGTCTCGGCTGTTTTGGGGTCGGACGAATGACTAAGTGAAACTGCAGGCCGCTGGCTCAGCAGATGGTCGCTGGAACAAGTCAGCAGTCGAGCGAGGTCATTGTCACAGTGTGATTTGACTCAAGTGAGCGAGGAAGTGAAAGGCATAACAACAGGAAATGTGATGTTTACAGTCGTTTGGCTCGAGAGGGATTTAATTAATTATTGTTTCGTATGATTTCGGGTCCTATTTCGACTGCGCCACTGTAACGGCCCAAAAATATTTGATACCTCGACAGAAGTTCGAACTCGCATCGTCACAACTACGGGAAATTTCCCCGCAGTTGCGACACTCTAACAAAGAGAGCTAAGAGGCCAGGTTGACCAAACCTCTTCGACAGTGAGAGTTATTTTCCTGGAGTGTAACACAAGCAATGCGTCTGCATTGTCAACCGATTGTCCACAACCACATTATCCTCTGATGAAATTCCGGCAAATTTTTGGTATGGAAGGGAAGTTTCCACCTCGAATATTATCCGTGTATTTGACAGCAAAGCATTCGTTCATATTCCACAACCAGACAGGAAGGGTAAACTGGATGAATTGCTTTTATACTTCTCGAATGGCTATAAGTACAGGGATCCTATCAGCAGAAAGGTGATAGCTTCCCCCAATCTGGTTTTCCATGGAAAGCCAGAAGAGGAGCAACATATGCACCAAATTCAACCATATCAGCCTAGCAAAACTGATACTGATGAAACCCAATCAACCACTTCGTTAGATTCTTCAGAAAGCAGTGCAAAGGAAGAAACAGAGATGTCCAACGATGAATTCGTAACGAAAATTCAGGGCTGAAATCCCAGATTTTAAAAAATTCCCTCTTCTATAAATTTACATTAAAAGAACCTTTAACGGAAAGGGATGTGGAAGCAGCCATAGAAACTGAAATTTTACAAATAATTCTGCGCTTATTAGAGTAAGGGAACGTCCGTTGGGGGGGACTTTCCAATAATTTGACCACTAAGTGGGCCTGGGGCTTAACTGTTTTTATAGGTATACTTAACATTCCTATTGTCGGGGCTTGGGACTTACTTGTGACAGCGGACAGCAAGCTTACACTATCTGTCGGCCGCCCATCATGGATATCGGATCCAGAGTCGGAAGAGTGTAGAAGGGGAAGAGCGAGAGCAAGAAAGGGGACGGCGTTGCTTTGAGTGACTCTGCCCTCCCACTACTTACTTGCTCCCGGACCCTCCAATTAACCGTAAATTGCCCTTGATCATCTATCTCCATTTCGCATGACGATTTTGATAAGTATATAATACATACCTATTGATTATCCTCTCGTGCAATCCCATCAGATTTGATCTCTCTATCCAAAGGAAATCCCTGCAGTGTTTTTTCTATTCAAGCTGTAAAACCAGTTATTGGTAAATTCCTCCCAGTTTAGTCAGATAGATCCCGTAGAATCTTTTTGGAGCAACACTTACGTCCTGAATAAAAGATCAAAAGTAATCCCTTTTAATCTGTGTACTCACTTTGTCACATTATTCTCAATGTAGCACCTATCATAGAAAATACACAGTTCTTGAAGTAGTTGCAGAGCGGAAATTCAGTAGAACGGGCCATCTGCCCATCACCCTGCGACATCCATCACCCTGGTCGCTGGGGCTGGTGGGTACACCGGTTCTCATTCCTGGTTACAATACTGAAAATATTCTTTTACATGCCCAAAAGCGTCTACCAACAAGTGTTTTCCCTGTGCTTGAAGGCGTGGGGTCTAGTACCTCTCGAGCATCCCTGGGATATGCTCGTCCCCCAATGCAGTGTTTCTCACAGGTTCAACGTTAATAATTTCTCTTAAATGGCTTTATTACAATTTATCGAAAATAACACTGCCGAATCTTATAACAGGTGTTCCCTGATCTGAAGGCAGTGTGCTGCTCTCCCTCTCGAACTTCCCTGGGGGTGGCTCGTCCACCAACTCAATGCTATTCCCTGAACAATTTATTTCGCCTGAAAGGAACATAAAACGTAATAACTCACATGAATGGGTGATCGCATGCTGCCTGTTGGTCCCCTGGGAGCTGTAGTGCTAAATATGACCTCCCTATTTGCACTGGTGTCACAGCCACGACACTGACAGAAAGTTGGAAGGCTGTTGGTGGATCTTGCACCTGTTGCACGTTTTCATGATGCTGGAAGCTGGATGGATGCCAGCAGGAAGGCTGTTGATGGTGCCCTGCTGTATCCATGTTGCCTAGGAAGTGAAGGCGTGGGATGACTTTGATTATAGGCTCATTGGAAGCTGCCACCACTGGAGCCAAAGCTATTGTCTCCAGAGCCTCTACTGCCACAGCCTCTTGTTAGAATACACTCCACGAACTTTCTTCCTGGACTCCGCTGACTTGACTCACTTGTTGAAGGACTTCTCCTTTCCCTAGGCGAGTAGCACCATGACGATCTGATGATTCCGGACGCCTGGGATAAGTCTATCTGCTCCACCATAGTTCTGTCATAGTTAGAGGCAGCCACGTTATGCTTGAGGGCTTCTACGTAGTCGCTGACACTGAGCTGGAGCCTTATCCATGCAGGAAAACTCGAATCTTGAAACAGCACTGGGGTGTAGAGTTTTAAGAGATCCTCCCATGTATCCTTATCCTTATATTTAGGTTTGATAACATCATCAGGGATGAAGCTCTTCAGCCTTTTGGAGATGGCAGGCGGTATCGGGGAAACTAGCTTCCCTACCATCTGATCCTCCTTGTTGGTTGCATCTCCCAAGAGGAACAACTCCATACGTTCCAAGGATATAATTTGTTCCTCTGCGGGAACAAATACAGGTACTAAAGACAACATGTCATGATACTGTCGACAAACGGTCAAAGAATGGCAACACAGGTAGACTCTGCTGGGTCACAGGTAAGCGTGTTGCCAGTGAGGTGAAAGATATCCAACTGACTCGTTTGCTGATTTATTTCAGAATTAATAACTTGAGAATACTTCACCGTATTTATATCTGATCTATTAGTCCACTTGCCTATTTACAGCTGTGGTCATCCTTTTAATTTGCCCTCCAACCTCCAGGCTGGTATCATCTACATGTGCTCGATCGGGTTCATGTCCGGAGAGAAGGGTGGCCACTCCATCCTTTCGATGCTTGCCTCGTGTAGGTACTCTTCCACAATCCTTGCTCGGTGAGGGCGAGCATTGTCATCAACAAGAATGAAATCTACATCGTGATTCTGGGCTATGGGTGTCACCGGCTGCCGAATGTCTCTCAAGTACACCTGAGCATTCATGGTACCATCTATGGGCATAAGTTCAGTACGGAAGTTGTGCTTAATCCCTGCCCAAAACATTACTGAGCGACCGTGTTGTTGAGCTTGGATAGTAGGGTATTGCAAACGACTAGGCCTTACTGGAACTCTCCATACCCTAACTCGTCTACTGTCTGGCACAAGAGCAAGGCGCGTTTCATCACAGAAGAGACAATTTCTCCACTCGGTCAAGTACCAATTTTCGTGGTTTCTTGCCCGTTGTAGGTGCTGTCGCTTACGTTGATCATTCAATGGTGGGCACCGAAGGAGTCTTCTAGATTTAAGATTAGCATCATGGAGACGGTTGCGGCCAGTTAGATCGCTTACTCCAGTTCCTGTACTCAGCTGAAGCTGACGGCGAACATCCCCTGCTGTTGAATTCGGACTTCGCTTGGCACCAAGGACGAGAAAACGGTCTTCATTGGGTGTAGATTTTCGGGGTCTTACACTCCGAGGTCTATCATAAACAGAACCAGTAGCCCGAAATCTTTGCAAACATCTCACTACATCACTTTGCCCGATATTCAATCCTTGAGCGACTTGGCGTTAGGACATCCCTTCTTCACTCAACGCACGATCCGGTAACGCTTCCCCGGCAACAATACGTTTCGATTCATCATAAATGTGCACGTGGAGAAATTTATTGTGGGAACTCCCTGTACGAACTCCCAGTAATGACGATGAGCCCATTTTAACAGCTTATCCCGTTTTTCAGGATTCACGATTGATCATGTTCCGTTGTATCAATCAGAACTTCTTCAACTTTTTCATTATGGCCTGACACTCATTACAAAGGTCAAAAGGCCATGTCCGCGATAACAAACCTGTTGGACGATATTTCATGTGTTTTTCTTACAATTTTTAGAAAAGTGAGTTTTTCAGTTTTTTGGTCCATTTTCTAAGGAAAAAAATGTTTAATGGAGAAAATGATCAAACTGCAGGTTTTTCCTGTTTCCACTGAAGGTGTACTGACTACTGAAGTCATTTTTTAATTTTTTTAAACAATTTTTAGAAAAGCGAATTTTTCAGTTTTTTTCCTTTTATAAAGAAAAAATTTTTGTAAACAAAGAAAATTATCCAAAAATGTTTTTTCCATGGTTTCCATTTAGAGATTAGAACCACTTTTCAGAAATTCAAGCCCCAAATTTTTCCTGTTCATATTTCAGAATGAATCAGGGTGATGCAAAACTTTTTTTGATGTGTGTAGTAAAGGATTTTCATCATGCTAGCACGTTTTCCTAGGCCCTTTAGACTTTTCTTTTTTTGGCATTAAACTTGCCTATTTTACGATTGTGGTCATATCTTTTTCTTTTGTCTTCCAGCTTCCAAGTTTGCATCATCTGGTAGAGAAGATGTGGACGTTCGTTCTTTGGGAAAAGGACGCCCGTTTAACGTAGAAGTCATCATGCCGAAAGTAGCGACCCTCTCATTTGAACAGCTCAGAGATCTCGAAGACAAAATCACTGTAAATTCTCAGGGAAAACTCAAGGTCCGTGATCTACAAATAGTTTCCAGGTAGACAGTAAATTAAATGGGAATTACCCTTTTGTATTTCTGTTATTATCACAAATCTCATTCTAAATAAATCATAAGTGGTATGTTGAATGAAGTAGATAACCATAATATAAAAAAATATTCTGGTCCTAATAATCTAGAGATAGCCTAGTCACATTGAAGCAAGGCGAAGAAGAAAAAACTAAACAGTACACAGCACTTTGCATTTGTCCTGATGGGATCCCAAACACATTGGAAGAAGCTGCTGCTAGAGCACCTCTCATCCTAGACCAATCTACTCCTATCCGAGTCCTTCATAGACGTCCTGTCGCCATTCGACAAAGAGAAATTGTAGAAATGTCTGCCACCCGTTTGAAAGAAGGTGAGTTACAAGAATTTTATTCGTAACTTCTTGGAATGGGGTACACATACTTTTTCTCTGTATTTTTAAAGTAGACTTTATCCTGAGAATTTTTAAACTAACTGATGTCTCCCAAGATGATGGCAGGGTGTGCTGACCTATTAATTATTTGATACTTAGAAAGATTATAGAAAATGAACTGCTCATCCTAGGAGAGTGTGGTTGGTATCTAAATTCACCAGATGGGGTCTGGCTTTATATAAAAATAATAATAAATCAATTTTTAGACCCAACCGCACACCCTATTATTTTTCATAATACAAAACGCATCCATTTTAATGTAGGTTTATGAAAAATCCATTCATGGACCAAGTTCCTCGTTGTGTGGAGAACTGTGTTGGAAATTGATTTTCTTATACTTACCTTAATGGTTAAGTAGCTCTCTAGATATATGATATCGAATGCTGTGCATTGGTATAAATAAATACTTATAATACGTATCAAAGCTTTTGAAATATCACTAATATTTGATCGAGCCCTAAATGTCCGAGTTTTTTAAAAAATACCCTCTGCAACTTTCCCTGAAACCAAGGCCAAAGACAATTCTCAGAGAGTCACCACCCGAACTGCCCCACTTGATCACACCATAAAATGAAAGGCTCATGAATGGAGCAAAGAGAACGGCACATACAATCGGCATCGAAACTGAACCTGAAAGGTGATGGAGGGCGTAATTGCATGAGGCCAAACGTGATGCGAGGTGATCTAGATCTATGGTGCATCCAAGAGAAGCGATTATCGATTCTGGTACCCAGAAAATTCACAGGATTCCCCAGCATGCCATTCAAGCGAAATTTCATTTCTTTAGTTTTGTGACTTAACTTCAGAGAATTTGATGGGCACCAATGCCTAACCAAGGCCTCTGAATACTGCAGTTTGGCTGAAAGGTTACAGGGGCGAGGCGTGACTTTTTCCCGCACTCACCGCAAAAATACGAATGATTAACCTCATTAAAACTTGTATAGAAACATCATAGTAAGTAATGCATGCATTACAGGAACGTCTCTATGAATGGATCGTATATAATTTTGGTGAGAATTAAAATAAGAGAAAAACTATATATCATGATAACCTACTCAAAAATACCCTCCCCTTGTCCTTCAATTTAATCTCTTCACCGACTATAAATTTGAAACTTCCAAGGTTGCATAACTGGACTCAAATCTGGATCGAACAAATAATAAAAATTTTCACGAAAATCAGATGAAAATAGTAAAAATATCATGATTCATCGCTATTATCTCCATTCACCCCCCTTCCGTAATGAAATTTGAAACTCTTTACACATCTTCCAAAACCGTACCAAATTCATAGATGAACAAAAAAAAGTCCAGTCATTTTGATACATATTCTTATAGGAAATTTTACACTGATTCCGAATATACCACATGTTAGTATGCTGAAAAAATTATTTCGCACAACAAATCGCAAAAAACAGGCTATTTTGAAATTTTTGACTACATTTTTGAAAATTTCAACCCGAAGATGTAATCCGATCATGCTGGCCAACGAACTTGAACTTTCGTCTTGTGTCCTTAACATTTTAAAATTTGTTTGAAGTTTCTAGCACAATTCTACGGACAGTTATCGTCTGGAATGACACATATATACATACATACATACATACATACATATATACATACATACATACATAAAAAAATGCGTTAAACTTCAGAATATGATTCAGAATAGCCTGAAACGGATTTTTGCATAAAATGTTTTCAAAAATTCACATTCTACAAATTTTGAGGCGAGAGCAATAGCTTAATTTTCTTCAAAAATTCGCTAAAATGATCACAAAAATCGGACGTGAATAACTAAAATATCTTGATTTATCAGTATTACCCACTCCATTCACCCCCCCCCCCCCCCCCCCCCCCTCTTGATGAAATTTGAAAAATCCTTACATACTTTCCAAAACTATATCGATTTCATAATGGAACAATAAGAATCACGAAAATCGGCTTTTGCATGATGACACGCACTCTCATTCGGCAATACCTACCTAAGATGCTCCAGATTTTCAATGGAAAGTCCCCAAGCAAGCAAGTGATTTTCCCTCACCCTGACATTGCACCTTCTGATTTCTAACTATTCCTTAAGCTGACGTCCCTTCTAGGGGGCATGAGGTCGTAGTTCTACGAGGGGGGTTTGAAAAACTTCACCACTGGCACACAGTGCCTGGAAAAACGGGCACAACGTAGAACAATAATTTAAACCTGTACCTTTTATAATAAACACTTTTTTTTATTGGCTCCTAATTGTAGGTACCGAAAATGGGAAACCTACTTTCCAGATGCACCTCGTATCGATATCTAATCTTATAAATCTAAGGTCTATCCTCCTAGGGCGGGTGTCTATAATGGGTGTCAGGGGTTACCCCTGCGTTGAGAATTAGGGGTAAATAGAACGGAGGTTATCCAACAAACGCAGGGTACCCCTGACCCAGCTGTGAACAGAGGGTTAGCCAGCCAATTGCTGGGGTAAGCTCTGTGATTAGCTAGAGCCGTTGGACGAAAGGAAGACTTGATTGTCGTATGTGAACTCTGCTCCCTTATTGTATAATTGCAATGGAATTCTCCCTTCACGAAATCGAGTTTGTATATTATAACTTCTGTCATCTAAAATGGACTTGTGAAGCATAGGTAGGCATTGCAGTGCAGTGCAGTTAACCATAACAAGAAAGTGATACAGTTTAATGTAAAATCAGGTCAAATGCAAGCCCAACAATGACTTACATTTGGTAGCTATTGACGCAACTTTTTACAATTACTGTGTCAACTGCTAAACTTCATTAGTTATCGCAAGGAAGAGAATTGGGTTGTAATGAAGGTAGGTATCTACTCGTTCGGAGCGGTTTTTGCTTTTTTTATGCGCCATTTTGTTATCATTGGTGGAAACGTGAGTGATTAATGCACCATTGGACTAAATACGTGGCATTTTAAATATTTTATACCATTGGTATATGAACATGTCGTATCGAATACCCGACTATAATATCAGCTGGTCTAACCCCAAGGGCTGCTGTCCTTACCCTGACTCGTGATTCAGTTACGCTTAGCAGATAACCCTTGACTTGAGTATATCTCGTGGGTTCGCTGCCTCTTGTGTTTGCTCTGTTCCGAGATACCTGGCCTCATTGTTCATTATTATGTTTTGAGTAATGTGATTTATGAGATGTGCTTAGTGCTGCAAATAATTGTATCAATCAATCATACCTGATAAAATATACCATATGACCCAGCTATTCACAAAAGAATTCCATTTTTGCTAATCGCCTTAGTTACTTACATATGTATGTATTTTGTGTATGTCTTGCAGATAAGCAGAAGTTCATATTGACTCTAACAAGTCAAGCAGGAACTTACATTAAAGAATTCATTCACGGCGACTTTGGTCGGACCAAACCATCTTTTGGAGATCTATTGGGAGGTGCCAAGGTGGACATACTGGCCCTTGACGTAACGGTAAGATTTGGTGTTCGTCCCTGTTGATCACCTTTTCCATTACTACATAAGTACATCTGTATTAGTGCTGTATAGCTTAGCCAAACACTTACCTCGTATTACTAGACTAACTTGACATATTTTTCTATTTCTACATTCTTTAAGCTAGTTCTGCATTGAGCTATTTCTGAATCTATCACAATGGTAAGGGTTCAATGAGGAAGTACGAAGTACCTACGGGCTGACAGCACTCTATTCTCAAAAAGTGTTCATGAGAACTACCTGGCTGTTGCCCGGATAAGGGTCTATAGATACCTGAGTCTAGCAAATTACCTGTGTTTAGCATCGTCCCAGTACTTAATTTACCTATTCATGGTTAGCTTAATTTATAATCCTCCAATTCCCCAATCACTGTATGGTTTACTTGGATGACGTTATAAGGGTTTCCCCTATAGTTTGGAAGAACTTGCTGAACATTTTGCATCAAACTGAATTCTAATAAG
The DNA here is from genome assembly GCA_030762985.1 of Adelphocoris suturalis. NCBI lineage: Eukaryota > Metazoa > Arthropoda > Insecta > Hemiptera > Miridae > Adelphocoris > Adelphocoris suturalis. The sequence continues at coordinate 181,717,097 of CM061040.1, forward strand.
TCCAGCCTTTTGAGCGTTTACACACACATACATATAAACACCGATCAACATCAATATAGATTAATATATTCATGTGGGAATTATATGGTGAAGGAGCGATATTTCTTGAATGTAGAAGTTTTGAAAAAACTTCTTCCAAGTTGGGTTTGGCTCATAGCTTCCTCATATCTGTAACTTAAATGTTTAGCTGGTTTCCCTTGGTTGAGGGAAATGGTGAATTAAGGTGGAGTATGTTTTCCAATGACCAGGGCATGAAAAAATTATGCTTGATGGGATTTACATTTGCGCATGTGCAGAGTGAAGTATTTATTTGGTATCAATGAGACTAATAGGGGACCATCTACACTCTAATCTACACACTCCCTGAAAATTTCATCAACATCGGATGAAAACTGTGGGAATGAAGCTTGTTAAAGGGTTTGCGAGCACACAACAGACAGATAGACAGGGAACGAAAATTGTTCAGAATGGTTTAAAATGTCAAATACGAGTGTAAATTTCGATTTTGGAGGCAAAAAATTTTGCATTTCTCGAATGTGAAAACAAAGCTTCCGCTACCTATAGGTTGACTTTGGAGCAATTATTTCAATGGACTAGATAGACAACCTTTTTTATTCTTTGAATTTACTCATTAGGTATGTAATTTGCTATGCTGGAAATTCAACAGCATATACCAAAACTTCGGAATCAGGATCAGATAGAACCAACCACCAGGCATACGCACTTCCCTGCAAATAATCTCACAATCCCCAAAGGATTTCAGCGTCCCTGTGCCTGAGATGGGTGTTGGCACACCAGTGGAATTAGTACTGCAGTGAATTGTGGCAACCGATGGGATATCTGTTGAATACAGCCAATCATTTCCTACTCTCTGAAAAATAGGGGATCGTTGGGGAGTTTGGCCCATGGTTCCCTTTGAGGAGGCTCATCTCGCATCCCGAGGTTGCAGAGGATATACTGGGTACTGTCACTGGGCAAATGTATGGTATGGATTGGGTACACACCCCTTATGTGGACCTGCATTGCCTTGGCAGAGTCTATGAACTGTATTGAAGCAGAACTTGCTGAAGCGCTGCTGCAGCTCACCCTCTTACAGCAAGGCACTACCGACTGATCCAATATGTAGTGTGCTATGCTCAAAAGTCAACAGCATAGGCCGAACTTTGGAATTGGGATCTGCAAAACGGAAGTTAGTGAAAAACGTTGTCTATTTCCACGAAAAATAAAGAGTTACAATGTTAAATCGATTTCGACGGTTAGGCCATCATCAGTAACAAACAATAACTCCGTATAAGTTATTGTTTGTTACTGATGATGGCCTAACCGTCGAAATCGATTTAACATTGTAACTCTTTATTTTTCGTGGAAATAGACAACGTTTTTCACTAACTTCCGTTTTGTAATGGGTTTCCACAACTTCGTCGCGAGTGATTTAGTTCGTATTGGGATCTGGTTCGCAACAGACCAACCCCTTATTTTTTAAAATATAAATTAAAACTGTCAGAAACTGTTCATTGTCCAGGGTGGCCCCCAACGGGAAAAGTCAGGGAAAACCTGGAATTGTCAGGGAATTTTGTGCGACGGGAAAAGTCAGGGAAATGTCAGGGAATTTTGCAAAAAACACCAAAATGTCAGGGAATTTTTTCAATCAATACTTTGTGTAATAATTTGCAGTGTTTTTAGGTTTATTTTAACTCCTAAACAATAAAACTTAATACTTCATACATCATACTGCATAATATTTTATAGATGGGTAATACGAATAAAAAAAATAATTGTCAAGAGTCGTGGTATTGTTCAGAGTTACATTGTTACACACACAGATACATTGTGACATGGATATTTGGAATTATCCACAAACCTAAGAAATATCCTCGTTAAAAACTTTTCCTTTTTTCAACACAAATGATTAAAATTTGAATTTGATCTTCAACAAATTGCTTCAGATCACAAATTGAGAGACCATAAAATATTAAATGAAAAGTAATGCAGCATGATTAAAGGCGAATTTTCGTAATTGGTCGTTTTACATTTAGGTTAGGTAAATTGTTTTGAAAATTGAGAACTTTGAGGGCAATGAAGTTGTTAAATATACATTTTATGGCAAAAAACTCATTCTAAATTATGGTCTGCTATTCAACAAATGATTTCGGGTTTCTAGCAGTTTTCTTTTCTGCAGTTTTTATTTATTTATTATTACTTATTTTTATTTATTTATTTATTTTTATTTATTTATTTATTTTTTTTGCACATATTAATGAACTTTTTTATATATTTATGAAATACTTGAATTTTTGACGAAAGAACGGATTTTTTGTATTGATCCTAAAGAAAGTTATCGTCTGGAATGACACACGCACGCATACAACCTAATATGTCATTAACAATTAGGTGGTTAACATATGTAATATGTCACTAGTCATAGAATCTAGTGTTTTGATACGATAGTGTTTGAAGAACCTTGTGGCCGTTTAGCATTCGTTATTTGAATTCGAAATACCAAAACTGGGTTTTGAAACTTATTGTAGTTTTTTCCTCATTCTCAGTTTATTTTTTACCTGAATTTACTGTGGAATATTTTAGTTACCTTAAGTATGTAGTGTGTCAAAACCATTCTGTTCGTCTAACTGCGATTTTTTAAAAACTATTTAATCAAATCACAAACTAATCTTAATCTTAACTTAATCTCACAAATTCAATTACTTTAAAAAGTATCTTTTCTCCCATGCATCACCTTCATTATTACTCCTGGAGTAGGCTGTTTTTCTTTTTTAAATTGTACGATTTTCATTTTTGAAGCATTAAAGGTGACGCTATAAATATATGAGTTTGATATTTTTTGTCAGGGAAATATGGAGTACGGTCAGGGAAAAATCAGGGAAATGTCAGGGAATTTTAAAATTTCCATTTGGGGGTCACCCTGTTGTCAAATACTAGTGCCACAACCCTACTACAAGTACATGTTGAATAGTTTGATTCAATTGTTTATTTTTATAATTAGAATTTTTGTTACAGGACATATCACTGGATTGGCCTCCACCTGTCTCATTTGAGAAAAAGTAATCAACTGAATTGGGAATGTGGGAGAGCAAAACATCATTTATGAGTGCTAGACAAAGAATTAAGATTGATAAAAATGAGGTAACCATAGGGACATTTCTTCCTTTTTCAAGTTCATCGAAACTCCCTGTTGTCAAGAACCTGTAGTCTGTATCACCTAACGCAAAAACACCATATGACCAAAAAATGAAATCTACAGCTGTACATTTACTAGGTATACCTAAAACATCTTTAATATGACATGAGTTGCTAGCACGAGACAAAACTAAGTTGGTGCAGTGGTACCATCATATCAGTAAATTGCCTGCTTGTTGACAGAATTGATGTATCGTTTCTGTGGAATTTGTATAGTTCACGCAATAGCGCAAGACTGTATTTGAAAACAGTTGGGAAAAAACATCCTGCTTTCTGCAACTGTTTCTCTGTAATGTGAAAAAAAGATTGAAAAAATCACACTAAATATGGGAATGGGATAGCTCAGCAATTGTTGCTGTGGTTGAAAAAATTATAATAAAACAGTGGTGCATGACTCTGGATATTCTTTTTTCTCCGTCACCTTCAATGTTCATGCTTGAGGTTTGTCCGGAGAAATAGTCCCAAATCAAATCGGAATCAAACCAAAACCAGTGGAACTGAAAAGGGGAGGGGATAGAGGCGTTCAGGGCCATTAGTTCCAACTCCAGTTGTCCGAACAGCTTTCGGACCAGGTACTTTGTGGGAGGCGGAAGTCTTGAATCTGTAATCTGTGGTACGCAAAAAAACATCTACTGCGCATGGCTCGAAGTAAGAGTTCTCGCAAAAATCTCAAATCACTTGAACTAGTTCTTAACAGTTATGGACTTCTTCTTCGGACCACGAACGTGTAGTTTCAGGACTCCGCAGAACTGGTACTGAGTCTCTCCAAACAGCCAAAACTAGGTGGTGTCAATCATGAACGGTTTGGGACTGCTTCTCCGGACAAACCTTTGGTGTCAATGCCTCCTTGAGTTTAGTTATCTCAGATTTGACAAAGGCCATTAGAGTGTCTTTCGTTGTTGTGATATAATTATGAAATTCAAGAAAGACTTGAGCCATTCATTGTATACGATTGTAACAGGCTAAAAATATTTGATACCTCGACAGGAGTTCGAACTTGCGTCGTCACAACATTTACGAGAAATTACGGGAAATTCCTCGAAGTTGCGACACTCTAACGATCAGAGCTATGAGGCCAGGGTTAACAAACCTCTTCGACTGTGAAAGTTATTTTCCTGGAGCGTAACATTGCCCCGGAGTCAAGTACCAGCCGTCTCGGCTGATTTGGGGTCGGACGAATGACTAAGTGAAACTGCAGGCCGCTGGCTCAGCAGATGCTCGCTGGAACAAGTCAGCAGTCGAGCGAGGTCATTGTCACAGTGTGTTTTGACTCAAGTGTGCGAGGAAGTTAAAGGCATAACAACAGGAAATGTGATGTTTACAGTCTTTTGGCTTGAGAGGGATTTAATTAATTATTGTTTCGTATGATCTCGGGTCTTATTTCGACTGCGCCACTGTAACGGCCCAAAAATATTTGATACCTCGACAGGAGTTTGAACTCGCGTCGTCACAACTACGAGAAATTACGGGAAATTCCTCGGAGTTGCGACACTCTAACGATCAGAGCTATGAGGCCAGGGTTAACAAACCTCTTCGACTGTGAAAGTTATTTTCCTGGAGCGTAACATTTCCCCGGAGTCAAATACCAGCCGTCTCGGCTGGTTTGGGGTCGGACGAATGACTAAGTGAAACTGCAGGCCGCTGGCTCAGCAGATGCTCGCTGGAACAAGTCAGCAGTCGAGCGAGGTCATTGTCACAGTGTGTTTTGACTCAAGCGTGCGAGGAAGTGAAAGGCATAACAACAGGAAATGTGATGTTTACAGTCTTTTGGCTCGAGAGGGATTTAATTAATTATTGTTTCGTATGATTTCGTGTCTTATTTCGACTGCGCCACTGTAACGGCCCAAAAATATTTGATACCTCGACAGGAGTTCGAACTCGCGTCGTCACAACTACGAGATATTACGGGAAATTCTTCGGAGTTGCGACACTCTAACGATCAGAGCTATGAGGCCAGGGTTACCAAACCTCTTCGACTGTGAGAGTTATTTTCCTGGAGCGTAACTTGATGCTTCATGATGGAATGAACAATGGTGGTGAACCCAAACATTTGATAATAGAACGTACGGTAATTATTACAACATTGAACAGCAGATTGAAAGACTGATGGCCATCTCGAATGATTTAGATGATCAAATTATCGTCCGAATGTTTCATTCATATGGTCACGGTGGTCCGCTGACTGATTCAAGGCCGTCTGAAATGCCGACGAAAACTGACTACAAGGCGGTGTTCTGGAACCTTGTACGAGTAGAAATTGACCCCCCGGGAAATCCGGGCTGATCGTTAACTCGTACAAGACGCAAATCAAACGTTCAGTTTTCGGGTGTTGTAACAACCTAAATTATGGGCTCAGTAAACAAAATTGGGAGAAACTAGACCCCAAATGGGGTAGAATGCCACCAACCGCTTTTTTTTTATCTCAACCCGTTGCCGAGATATGATTTTTTTAAGTTTTTTTCGACAAAAACACGTTTTAGACCATAAAAACCTCATTTTCTCCACTATTGATACATTTTTTTCAAATTTTGACCACATATCTGAAATCAGCGTTAAATTTCGTAGAAGAATATTGTTCTCTGGATCTTCAGAAGTTCAATCCTTAAACCATAATCCTTGTTCAAACGTGAGAAAATTATAAAAACCAAGTTTCCCGAAAATCTTCGAAGCTGTACTGTCTCCCAATAAATAATCTTGAGACTTATTAAACCTCACAAATTTATTCTTCATTCAAAGAGCTTTCAAACGATGGAGTCGCTTTTGAAATTTCCTTTCAAATTGGTGCAGTTATTTAACCTGGAAGATGAAAAAACGTGTTAACTTTTGGTTGTTTTTTTCTTGATGGATGGGGATGAGAAAACAAATAAAAACACGGCGGCTGTAAAAAACGACATAGACTTCCTAATCTCATTGAATAGTTGAACTCTGTCTCTCATCAACGCGTTGGAAATTGTTTTGACTGAAGAAAATGAGTTAGTTCGTCCATTCACTCTGTGACGGTGGGGTCGTTTCGGAAAAGGGCAAGAGCGTGCATCCGTAGTCGAGGGAGCCACTTCGAAAACACAAAATTGTGAGTTGCATTTGAAGCAATAATGTAAATGTAAAAGTAAATTTGTATTCTCTTTATCCAGGAGTAATTTTCATTTGCAATTGCGTTTTTTTCCGTTGCCGAGTTTTTATTTGTTTTTTCATCCCAGCCCGTCCATCAAGAAAAAAACAACCAAAAGGTAACACGTTTTTTTTTTTTTTTTTCATCTTCCAGGTTAAATAACTGCACCAATTTGAAAGGAAACTTCAAAAGCGACTCCATCGTTTGAAAGCTCTTTGAATGAAGAATAAATTTGTGAGGTTTAATAAGTCTCAAGATTATTTATTGGGAGACAGTACAGCTTCGAAGATTTTCGGGAAACTTGGTTTTTATAATTTTCTCACGTTTAAACAAGGATTATGGTTTAAGGATTGAATTTCTGAAGATCCAGAGAACATATTCTTATACGAAATTTAACGCTGATTTCAGATATGTGATCAAAAATTAAAAAAAGTGTATCGATAGTGGAGAAAATGAGGTTTTTATGGTCTAAAACGTGTTTTTGTCGAAAAAAAAAACTTTAAAAATCATATCTCGGCAACGGGTTGAGATAAAAAAGTGCGGTTGGTGGCATTCTACCCCATTTGGGGTCTAGTTTCTCCCAATTTTTTTTACTGAGTCCATAATTTAGGTTGTTACAACACCCGAAAACTGAACGTTTGATTTGCGTCTTGTACGAGTTAACGATCAGCCCGGATTTCCCGGGGGGTCAATTTCTACTCGTACAAGGTTCCGGAACACCGCCTTATAGTCAGTTTTCGTCGGCATTTCAGACGGCCTTGAATCAGTTAGCGGACCACCGTGTGGTATTGATAACAGGATGGATCCTTATCACAATTTTCTCATTGTGGGGCAGCACATCTCCCCTGGGATCTCCGGTCTTCCTGAAGACTAATCGCCTACCCTTGTTCAATGCCACTAATGTCCGACTGGTTGAGGTACGGCTTAAACCATAAAGAAACGTTTTTAGCTATCTTTAGTGATTTTTTTCAGCACTGTTCTTTCTTTTTAATTTGGTCAATTTAATGTGCTCAAAAATTCAGTGTTGGCTAACGAACTCATCCTTTTGTTAGGGAAGGTAGATTTTGTGGTGCAAGGACGGAATTGTCATCCTAATCCTGAGGAGAGAAGACAAGAAAATTGTAGAAAATTTTTATTTCAATATTTTATACGAAAATTCGATCACTTAAAATTGAAAACAACTGCGCTGTTCTGCGTTCTTCTGCACTTCCTTCATTGCTCAGATCATTATTTGTTTAATAGCACAAAAGATTGGAATCAGTAGAATTAGTAATGCGGTTAGTAAGACCACCGCTACTTTGTAGAATTACCTACCTAGTTCTGTCGAATTTAGTAGAAAAAGAGCAGGAAAATAATATTTATCACGAGCACGAGAAGAGTAGCTTATTTTGGCAGAACAGTCAGGTGAGCTGGATTTGGAAGAAGATTGTTGAAGGCAGGGCAGTGGGGGTAGTGGAAAGGAATTCCCAGCTCCATTCTGTATACGATGGACACTGTGGTCAATTAGGCATTCTCTTTTCAGCACAATTCTGCTTTATTATTCTTATTGCCTACAAACCCAGTATTGCAAGACGTACCTTTTTGGAGTTACATAGATACCGAAACCCCTAAGACCTTGTGAATACACACAAATGTACCCCTTTTTGCGTAGGATCCCCTACAACCAAACCGGTTGTACAGCTTTATTCTAGACGGAGTGAGTGACTGGCGTATTTCTAAATGAAGAATTGAAGAAAGTTGGAAGTATACGAGTTCATGCTGTTGTTCCGCAATGAATCAATCTCGCGAAACCGAGTTTGAAGGCTTCAGTTTCTATCACTGAAGTCAGTACCTGAAAAAGCTTCTTTTAGCGAATTTTTGAAGAAAATTAAGCTATTGCTCTCGCCTCAAAATTTGTAGAATGTGAATTTTTGAAAAAAAGTTATGCAGAAATCCGTTTCAGGCTATTCTGAATCATATTCTGAAGTTTAACGCATTTTAGCGAATTTTTGAAGAAAATTAAGCTATTGCTCTCGCCTCAAAATTTGTAGAATGTGAATTTTTGAAAAACTTTTATGCAGAAATCCGTTTCAGGCTATTCTGAATCATATTCTGAAGTTTAACGCATTTTTTTATGTATGTATATATGTATGTATGTATGTGTCATTCCAGACGATAACTGTCCGTAGAATTGTGCTAGAAACTTCAAACAAATTTTAAAATGTTAAGGGCACAGAACGAAAGTTCAAGTTCGTTGGCCAGCTTGATCGGATTACATCTTCGGGTTGAAATTTTCAAAAATGTAGTCAAAAATTTCAAAATAGCCTGTTTTTTGCGATTTGTCGTGCGAAATAATTTTTTCAGCATACTAACATGTGGTATATTCGGAATCAGCGTAAAATTTCCTATAAGAATATGTATCAAGTTTTCAAAAATTTCAAAGTTGAAAAATCAGTCAAAAATCAAAATAATGCCGTTCGCTGGTTGTAAAAATCGGTAATATTCTTCAAAAATTCGCTCATGGGGTCATGCTGCATGACTGGACTTTTTTTTTTCTTTAACCCAACTCCTTGAAGAAAAGTGGGTATTTCCAGCCATCGGCACGGCGGCACTTGGGGGTGGGGATGCATTTTCTTTGCGTTTCAGAAGGTGTAGAACACGTTACAATAGTCACTCATTTTCAAATTTAGTCTGTGGCTGACTGGATATGCCTTTGAGTATAAATAGTATACCTATTTAAATACTTGAAGGGATTTACTCCCCACAGGGGCGGAGTCTGAAGTTGCTTCTTCCTCCGCCACCTTTTTTATCCTTTTCAGAATCACTATTATGGGTCTTTTATACATAAACCAAACTGAACATATTTTTATTCTGACAATTTTGAGATAACAATGATAATATGAAGGTTGAAATTACGTAGGAATCTGCCTGGAAATATGTACCCCCGAAAATACCCCTTTTGGAAACACCATGTACCTCTTTGTACTCCTTTTTATGATTGGCTGTCCCCCTTTCTGTCGGGAAGAGCTTGGCAACACTGTACCAACCTTTATTTATCGAATAGCTTAGCAAAGAATGTAGGTAAGTAACCAGGAGAGTGAAGGTCTCCAAACAAAGAGGCCTTTCATTAATTTTGATAGGTAGTGCAACTTTGTACTGCCCCCAGGCCTAATACTTATCCAAGTCCGCCACATCCTTTCCCAAGCTGTCATTTCATAAATGGAATGATGTGGAAATGACCAAAATTAAAATCATTATTTGGAAATGAAATAAGTGAGAAAAACAGCCGTTTATTGGTCAAAATCTTGTAGGGGAGTCGTTTAAAAAATTAACATTACCTATCTCGTTATTCTGCTTAAAAAAAAGGTTACCTAAGCAAAAACGTTCTGTACGCAATATTGGCGTTTTCACTAATTTGTCCCTTATTAGTGCACAACTTTGCACTCTAAGCAAATCTAGTGTCAGGCTATTTTTTCATAAAATTTCACATGAAATCCGAATCTGAAATAAAAATAAGTGGTTCTCATTTTAAATAAATAAGTTGGTGTGAATTTCACACACAGCTCAGGTACGAACGATTTTTGAATGTTCATAAAAAACTATTATTCTTTTATTTTTTTAAATGATTTCTTTTTTGAGAAAATCGGGTTCTTAGCCTGTATGCCGGTGCTCCGTGGTATCACCACCCGCGTCCTGAGGGGTTCTTACTTGAACTGGTGGTCATTTTATAGGGGCATTTTCTTTTAGCGAATTTTTGAAGAAAATTAAGCTATTGCTCTCGCCTCAAAATTTGTAGAATGTGAATTTTTGAAAAACTTTTATGCAGAAATCCGTTTCAGGCTATTCTGAATCATATTCTGAAGTTTAACGCATTTTTTAATGTATGTATGTATGTATATATGTATGTATATATGTATGTATGTGTCATTCCAGACGATAACTGCCCGTAGAATTGTGCTAGAAACTTCAAACAAATTTTAAAATGTTAAGGACACAAAACGAAAGTTCGTTCGTTGGTCAGCATGATCGGATTACATCTTTGGGTTGAAATTTTCAAAAATGTAGTCAAAAATTTCAAAATAGCCTGTTTTTTGCGATTTGTTGTGCGAAATAATTTTTTCAGCATACTAACATGTGGTATATTCGGAATCAGCGTAACATTTCCTATAAGAATATGTATCAAGGTTTCAAAAATTTCAAAGTTGAAAAATCAGTCAAAAATCGAAATAATGCCGTTCGCTAGTTGTAAAAATCGGTAATATTTGCATGAAACATTGTCCAAATTCAGATTGAACTACCCTTATGGAAGTATCCCTGTATAACCAATCCTAGAACCATGCTGTTTAAAACGTAGGTAGTAGGTGCTTAAAAAAAAAAAAAAAAAAAAAATGTAATCACAACTGATGAGTTTACTCTGTGCATGTGTTAATAATTTGATTCCATGTTTGTCTATCAAAATCATAAAATAAAATTTCTCAACACGATCAATAGCGACTGAAATGTCGAAGATTTCTTTTAATCATACTGACCTTTTTTTATTGACATTTAAAAAGGAACATGAATAACTAGCTTGGTATAGCTCCAGCTAAATTCATGTTTCATACAGCCCCTTCTATGGACCCATGAATAGGTCCTAGAGGGAGTGGGATGGTAATTATTACCACACCCGCACAGCGCGAAACCCCAGCTGTGGTAATATTACCACACCCGTACTGAGTGGGTTAAGTTATTAGAAGTTTTGAGGCTTAGTGGATACCCGAAAGTTACCAAATGTTGAGGTAAATGACTCAACGGTATCGAGCAGGTAGATTAGGAAATGCCCCATTCAACCTGCACATATTTTGAGCTAATCCTCGAAACAAATTGAGTACCTTCAAAAACTCAGTATTTCATATTTATTGCCCTTTCAGAGTGGAATCGCGCCCAATTGCGCTCACTTAAAAATTCAAAAGATGGGTCATTTCTTCATGAAATTTCACGTAGAATTCAGATCTGCAAAGAAATTTGGGACTTCTAATATGAAATAACGAAGTTGATGTCAATTACGCACGTTTGTGCAATGCGGAAATTTTTTATTTTTGAGAGCCTTAAAAAATAATAATAATAATAATAAAAACATTAAGATTAAAGGAAAATTATTCTTTGACTCATTATTAACGATTTTAACATGGGGGGGGGAGGGGATGTTTGAAGGGACGCTCAGTAGGTATAAGAAAAATCGTGTTAGAATGTCATAAAACAGATTTCAACTAAGCATTTTTGAAAATTTTTATTTTAAATTTTTGGAGCCACTAAAATAGCTTCATCTTTTACAAAACTTTTCTAAAAAGGTAGGTAGGTACAGATACAATAATATCCAAATGGCACAAGATTTGCAGTCAGGAACTGCCTAGTTCGATTTCTACCGCTACGCTTCGCATCCTAATTTGGAAACGAAGAAGAAGTTGGTCGCACAAGGCAAAGGCATCTAACGGAGATCTCCCACCAACACCCTTCAGAAAAGACACGTCATTCTGATAATCGCATATGAAATCTGCCAAGATGATTTAGGAAACGATGAACTCGAAATTCAAATTATCGTCGTCAAATGTGCCACCGGCCCCCTGTATATAATTAATATTTACGCCTCCAACCATTATATTCCCATACACAAATGGCAACAACTCTACGACTTCCTCCACAATAAACATTTTATTATCACAGGGGATCACAACGCTCATCATCATAATTGGAGCTCGGCCCAGCCAACGCACAGAGGAATGATCATAAACGATCTGATTACACAGCATGATTTTACCCTCCTCAATACAGGCAGCGATACACGCCTGGGTATTCCTAGAGGTACCTCTCCTGACATAACAGTGGCAGATCCACACACTGCCAACAGGGCCTGCTGGGATGTCTTGGGGGATCCGATGAGAAGTGACCATTTCCCTGTGCTCATAACTTTAAATCTTCAGTGGACCAGTCTCTTACCCACCAGAAAATGGAACACTACCAAAGCGGATTGGGATGAATACGCAAACTATATCCATAAAACATTATCTGATACTGAGTACAATAATAACACTTGCGAAGATAGTTACAATGGACTGATGGAGTGCATCACTACCAGCGCCGATCGACATATTCCCAGATACCGAGCTCCTCACCACATTACCACCTAAATCTTCACCATGGTGGAACAAGCAGTGCACTGATATCATCAAGGAGAGGCAGAATGCTCTAACTGACCTAAATCGATCAAAAACCCAAGCTGACTATCGCAAATATCATCTTAAAGACAAAGAATCTAAAGCCGTCACACAAAAAATCAAGGAGGGAGAATTGGCAGGAACATTGCCGTCGCATGACCACTAAAAACCCAAACAATTTATCCATTTGGAGAATTCTCAAAGCGTATGGTGCCAATGGACCTAAAAACAAGTGCAATGTGATTAATCCATATGCCCAGCCAGAGGTCTGTGTCGACGTACTGAACAATCTTGCTGGACTACACCAACCTGCATCAACTTCCCCAAATTTACATGCTCAAGATTTCCAACACATCACTATGGTGGAACTAGAGAACATTCTAGCCAAAATAAATAACAAATCAGCCCCAGGGGAAGATGGTGTTACCTACCAGATGATTTCACATTTGCCGCTCATAGCAAAGCAGAGGTTGGTACACATTTTCAACAAATGCTTGGAGACTACCTCTTTACCGGAAGCCTGGAAGCACATTCGCATTATTTACATTAAAAAAAATCCTTCCCTCCCTATTACTGCAAATAATCTGCGACCCCTAGCGCTTTTCTCTTGTGCAGTCAAACTCCTGTCCGACATCCTAAGAAAACGATTAGAAATGCACATGGAAAACAACGGTCATTTCCCGGACAACATGCATGGCTTTCGGAAGCGACATTCAACATATAACAATTTGCTGGAACTCCAACTGACTCTGGTCAACAACGCAGCTTCCGCTCGATCCACTATGGGGTTGTTTCTAGATGCTAGTGGGGCCTTCAATCAAGTTAACATAGACCAATTGACAAAAACCATGTATGAATATAATACTCCATCATAGCATCATAGCATCATACATTGTGGAGTGGATCAGATCAGCCTTTGTTGAGAAGATACCTACTCACTGATGGTGTTAACAAGGTGACTTGCTATGGGGGTCTGGAACAGGGTAACCCTTTGTCTCCCCTACTCTTTAACATTTACTCCTCCACACTTGGTAGGGCACTGCGGTTCTCCTCCCTCAGTCTGTACGCCGATGATATTGCTCTGTTCACAAGTGGAGATGACAAAAATATGATGCTGAACTCCATCCAATCTGACTTCGACTCTCTGCACTCTGATATGACAGCTCTCAATCTCCATATAAATGCTTCTAAATCTTCTTTGGTTTATTTCTCCACCATTGAATCACCTTTGGACGCTGTCGTTTCATGTGGAGACAGAGTTATTGGGGAGCAGGCCACTGTGAAATATCTGGGAGTGATTTTGGACAGAGGTATGACTGGACAGGCCCAGGTCAACAAAATCAAGGAGAGAACAACTCAAGATTTGCGAGCCATGAAGTACATGAAGGGTAACAAATGGGGAAATCACCCTAAAGAACAACTGGCCCTATACCAATTAGCCATCCGGCCAAAAATCGAGTACGGATCCTTCGCATACTTATGGTCCCACTCCAGAAATATTGAATCACTCCAAAAAATCCAAAACCAAGCATTACGACAAGCTTTGGGTACTGTCCGTTCCTCTCCAATCGTATCGATGCACGCCTTGTCGGGCATGTTGCCCCTGAAATATCGACTGAATGTGTACTGCGGTAGACTATTCTTACGGTTAGCAACCACATCACCAGGTCTTTTTACTTTAATGACTAACCTCCGGGAAAACTTACAACTTTCCTGCCCTAGGCAATTCAGAGTTATTCGGGATGATCTTTCATATGTGGACAACTTAAGATCCTCTTTCAACATCCTCAGACCCAGCATACATTACATACATAGACGTAATACAACATCGTCCCTTAACAAAATCTGCAAGTCCACCATCCCAGGAGTTAAGAAAAAGAATACAGTAGACTCTGACTCAACAATTAGACAGAAAACCCTTGAGCACATTAATAAGAGCTACCCTGACTTCCATAGGGTGTACACCGATGGATCTAAACGGCAAAATGGAGTGTCAGCTGCAGTCTATTGTGAGAGTCATGACTTGGGGTGGGGAGTGAGATTACGTTTATGAATCCGGCCCGTCTCGTCCATCTACCATGCAGAGCTCTTTGCATTGGAGCTGGCGTTGAATCATGTACACAATCAACATGTTAGTAACTGTGTAATATTGTCCGATTCAAAGTCAGCTATTGACACTTTATCTAACATCAAAATAGGTGACCTCCCCCCTCTTCCTACTTCATACTTCTGCACACAATAAACGATATCAAAAATGACCATCTACTTAATTTGCAATGGGTCCCCTCACATAAATCAATAAGGGGCAATCAACTCGCCGACGATCTCTGTGCTATGACTATCGAACTTGGTCGTACCCTATCATTCTTGAACGACAACGGCTTCTCTGGAAAAATACCTACGTCAACAAAACAGGCCCTGGCTCCTGGACCAGACATTTTTTTGACGACCCCAACACAATTCCTTGGTTTGCCGAAGAAAATGAGATGAGCATAGGTTATATCACCTACATCAACAGAATTTTGATAGGTCACGGTTTTGAAAACCTCTTCAAGTGGAGAATGGGTAAGGGCCACTTTCACCAACAACTTATAAATCCGAGATTGGCCAAACTCGATTAAATATAATCTCGAGGATCAAACCTTGGCGTCTTTCACCAACCCAAAATTCGTTTAAACCAAGATTGGAATAATCGAGTTTCCCTAACGGAGATTCCGGAAACTGTCCAATGAAAAATTGGACAATTTGAAACGACAGTTAGAAAACCCGTCATGTATCCGACATATCAAGACAATAAAGCAGTGAATCACAACCACGACCCGTTTTTACCCGCGCCGTTTTTATCTAGTTACCTAGTTACTATCTACTCGCAACTTTTCGTTGACTTCCAACAAAGAAAGTGTGACACCTGACACATCATTTGACGGAAGCAGGACGGTTGATCACCTTATTTAAATGTACATAAGTTATTTTATGTGGTATAGGTAGGTAGGTACATACTGTACAAGGGATAGCAATTCAACATCGTATTATAACGTGCAATCATCATCGATTATACTTTATTTTCCTACCATCCTACATCAATTTCGTATTATAATTCATCGATTTGATGGTATAAAAGCCTTTTTCCAACTTATACCTGTTCGAAGGGAACTCCAGGTGAGTGTCGATAAGCTCGGGGACTTTCAAAACTGTCGGTTTTGGGAGCCGGAATCTCCGCCGAAATTCGACGTCGTCCAACCCGCCGTCGGATCGTCCTTGGGCGTCTTTGCAGGACATCGTTCTCATCCGAGGAATCAAATTAATCCGAGCGATAAATCGCGTGAATTCATCATCAAAAACTTGAATAACAATAAACTATATATAAACTATAATAATAAACTGTGAACCAAACTGTAGAGGTATGAGGAATCAGCTGTTGGTGCGCGGCCATTTTGCTCGATATCATTTTTATCACTAATCTGAGATTGGCAAGAGTTAACTGGCCGAGATTGGGAGATTAACCTCAAGCCACCTCGTTAGGAGTTTAAACTCGTAAAGTGGTTTGGTGAAAGACGATTAGCTGGAATCTCGATTATTTGTTAATCTTTTCTAACTTAAACTCGTTTATGTTGTTGGTGAAAGTGGCCCTAAGGGCCACTTTCACCAACAACTTATAAAGCGGAGATTGGCCAAACTCGATTAAATATAATCTCGAGGATCAAACCTTGGCGTCTTTCACCAACCCAAAATTCGTTTAAACCAAGATTGGAATAATCGAGTTTATATAACTTTTATAAAACTTATAAATCCGAGATTGGCCAAACTCGATTAAATATAATCTCGAGGATCAAACCTTGGCGTCTTTCACCAACCCAAAATTCGTTTAAACCAAGATTGGAATAATCGAGTTTCCCTAACGGAGATTCCGGAAACTGTCCAATGAAAAATTGGACAATTTGAAACGACAGTTAGAAAACCCGCCATGTGTCCGACATATCAAGACAATAAAGCAGTGAATCACAACCACGACCCGTTTTTACCCGCGCCGTTTTTATCTAGTTACCTAGTTACTATCTACTCGCAACTTTTCGTTGACTTCCAACAAAGAAAGTGTGACACATCATTTGACGGAAGCAGGACGGTTGATCACCTTATTTAAATGTACATAAGTTATTTTATGTGGTATAGGTAGGTAGGTACATACTGTACAAGGGATAGCAATTCAACATCGTATTATAACGTGCTATCATCTTCGATTATTCTTTATTTTCCTACCATCCTACATCAATTTCGTATTATAATTCATCGATTTGATGGTATAAAAGCCTTTTTCCAACTTATACCTGTTCGAAGGGAACTCCAGGTGAGTGTCGATAAGCTCGAGGACTTTCAAAACTGTCGGTTTTGGGAGCCGGAATCTCCGCCGAAATTCGACGTCGTCCAACCCGTCAAAATGTGGAATGCGCCGTCGGATCGTCCTTGGGCGTCTTTGCAGGACATCGTCCTCATCCGAGGAATCAAATTAATCCGAGCGATAAATCGCGTGAATTCATCATCAAAAACTTGAATAACAATAAACTATATATAAACTATAATAATAAACTGAACCAAACTGTAGAGGTATGAGGAATCAGCTGTTGGTGCGCGGCCATTTTGCTCGATATCATTTTTATCACTAATCTGAGATTGGCAAGAGTTAACTGGCCGAGATTGGGAGATTAACCTCAAGCCACCTCGTTAGGAGTTTAAACTCGTAAAGTGGTTTGGTGAAAGACGATTAGCTGGAATCTCGATTATTTGTTAATCTTTTCTAACTTAAACTCGTTTATGTTGTTGGTGAAAGTGGCCCTAAGAGAAGCAACCCTTGGTGCCAGTACTGCGACACTGAACCCATCCAGGATGTGATACACCTTATACTGGACTGTGTAAAGACCGAAGCCGCCATGAGGGTTTTGCTGGGCGAAGTGTGGTACGAGAACGTTGATGAGAGAGCAAAAATAACCGCTACATACTTGAAGGGTGGCCTTACAGAACATAATAAGCTTGTAAAACTCAAAGAAACTATGATGGAGGCAGGGGTTTTGATATAGGGTGATATTATGTGCAATAAAGAAGATATTCAGTTACTACTAACAAAATTCATAGACAAAATTCAATGTGTAGTAAAAGAGGCTTACGGAACGACAATAACATGACAATACATTAATTGAGCAAAAGTGATCATAAAAGCAAGGATCTACAACTTTTCACACACCAATGGACACACATCTCCCGGAGATAGTTCCACATCAAGGCCCTACAACCGTACGTGGATCTCAGACGCCACCTGCTGCAAATTGAAGAGAGCATTGGCGGACATATTGGGGGCAACTTCACGCGCCCTTTTTGAATTGTAAGGCTAGCTAGTTTGTGTATAAGTGTTCGTAGAAAACATATTTTGTATTATCTTGATGAAAACTAATCTAAAATCATTAAAAACGTCAATTATTATGATGGCAACACAGTTTGTTAATGAATTTTATGCAATATTTTCAACAGAGACAAACTGTGGGAGCTGCTTGTCTTTGGAATATCTAACCAAATATGACGATTTACAAACTTATTTAGGCCACAATTCTCGTCCGATTTTCGTGATTCTTTTTTTGTTCAACTATAAATTTGGTCTAGTTTTGGATCTTGTGGTGAATTTCACACCACACACTTCAACGACCCTTTTAAGGGCCACCAAACATCAAGCTAAAACTGTCCACTGGGAGTACCAACTCCCAGCCAAGTATATGTAAATTTACCCAAAGGGGTGGATCCGCATAACCAAACAACAAATCCACTACAGATCTTATAACAGGAATTTCAAATTTGATTATGAAAAAGGGTGAATGGAGGGGGTAACAGTAAAATATCATGATGTTTCAACTAATATCGTCAGATGTTTGTGATTCTTTTTTGTTCAACTAAGAATTTTGTCTAGTTTTGGAAGGTGTATTAAAAGTTTCAAATTTCATTATGGACGAGTAGGATTGAAGGAGGTAATAGTAATAAATCATGATGTTTTAACTATTCAAGTCAGATTTTCGAGATCATTTTTTAAATTCGATTATAAATTCGGTCTAGGTTATAAAAATATGTCGGGAGCTTTAAATTTCATACTGGAAGTTTTATTATTTGAATTTGCTGTCGGTGGAGGGAGTTAATTGGGGGGGGGGGGTTTGAGAAGTCATGATATATATATATATTTTTTTTTCCTCTTATTTTAACTCTCACCAAATATATATAAAATCCATTCATAGGGACGTCCTTGTAATGCATGCATTACTTACCAATATGATTTCATGTACCTAGTTTTGCGTAGTGGCGATATTGTACATTTCATACTTACCGTACTTATAATAGGTAGGGCATAAGTTAGTTAGGTATTTTAAAGTGAAAGATCCTTCCATTATTCAAAAGCAATTATCTCAGAACCATTCTTCCAAAGTAACAGAAGACGCGTTGTGTCTGCATTTCAATATTGAGATAATATCTCGTACATAAGACACAGTTTTACGAACACCATGGGTTCACCTAGATGGGGCAAGGAGTATGATCAGAGGAGCTGAACAATTGAATAAGTAAATGAATAACTACCTACATCATGGCACTTTCTATGTTATTATATTATTTTCATTTTACATACAATTTCATACAGTTCTGTCAATACAATATACAATAGTACAATACAATGTCAATACAAAAAACAATTTCATCTCTCAATTTCTTGTTTAAAGGAAATCTGCGGAAAAAACAAAGCAACGTTTAGATTAAGTTGAAACTTTGTAGCTCATGCGTAGATAAGTTAGTAAAAAGAAAAGTATTACCAACTACGATTAATAGGTACTGCGTTACCACATCAAGAGGCCTGCAACAGACCAAAATAATCTTTAGGAAATCGTGAAAATCTATACTTACTTGTGAAATGAGAGTGTGCAGTACTCAGTTTTGCGATTTATGCAGTTAAATGCCGCACACACTTCAACCATTGTGCATTATCAAAGAAATTTCATGAGTAGATAAACTATAATAATACAATCTTCATTGCACATAAATAAACGACGTTGCCCCCAATATGGCCGACTACAGACCGTTCAATTTGCAACGCGACACTAGCGCTACGAGTGGGTCTAGTTTACTATTACAATGTCTTTGTTCCACATAAAAGAAGAGAAAAGAAGAAGAAGAATCGCATTGATAACAGTATCAATTTCCCATCTTCCTGCCACACCTAGTTCTATTCAGTGCTTCTTACTTACTAGCTGAAATTGCGAAACGATAATAATTGACATTCATTGTTGTTTTCGGTTCATCTTTATTTCGCACGCGAACGAATGATGTCGGTTGATAACCATTTCGGTTTGCCTGAAGAGGTGTTTGAACTCATTTTGCTACACTTAGCTTTGGGAGATGTTCTATCTTGCTCGTTAGTTTGCCTTGGTTGGCGCAATGCCGTCAATAGCGACCGCATCTGGAAAAAGCTGTGCAGGAAAAACATATCGGAGGAGAGATTGAAGTTACGGGCTGAACGCAAGAGAGTGAGATCTTCGTACAAAGTGTTCAAAACCGAGAATCTGCCGCTGCTGTGTGTTTGGAGAAGGAGATACATGGATGACGTCGATCTCAAAAGAAATTGGAAACGTGGATGCTGCCGGGAAGACTTTATTAGCGATTCATCTCCCTTGTACTCAAGGGTGACTGATAATGAACTGTTATTGGTACCTAAGGGTCGCAGCTGTTCACATTACACCGTATTCAACATAGTGGACAGGCCAATCAAGACAGGTGAAATACATCTCGCGCTGAGGGACCACGACCCAGAACTCGTCAAATCATCCAACAACATGCTGGTGATTGTTCAACGCACGTTGCTTCACGTTTATGTTAAAAACGAAGATAAAAACCTGAAGCTGAAGTTTTTAGCTTTGTTTGACAGGAACCATTCGGAGACCATCCCCGATACCCCAGACCTGACAAACTGGTATGAGCGAATTGGTTACCCTGGCAACCTTAACATAAGGTGTTACCACAATGGTAAGCATTTTGTCGGCATGACTTCACGTTATGATGCAGGTGTGTTATGGTGCTCACCTCTGCACATCTGGGATCTGGAATCCCAAACCAAAATCCATGAAGTTGCTTTGCCTATGCAGATGCCCGGAGAACAATTAAAATGTGCCTCTTTAATTTTACGTGGGAACATCGTACATTTAATTTTGACATATCAGAGTTGTACCTCGATATATGCTTATGATGTAGAGAAATCTAGTTACAGTGAAACAGTTCTGCAACTAGAAGGGTGTTTGGAAAGTAGACTATTCACGGGAACAGTGGCTATTATGGAAAGTCTCTCGGAGGAAAAATTGCTTTTATTTGACTTGAGAGACGGTCGAATGTTGGACTCGTTGACAAATAGGCTAGGTATCGTGAGCAGTGTACGGGCTTTTGGGAATCTCATTACTTACGCAGAACATTATCTTAGAGATCCCCCCACAGTGACTGTCTATGATACGGAAAAGCTGCGTCTGGTGGACAAATTCCAAGTTGAGAGCAGGCACGAATATGTCATCTGGATTCAAATCGTCATGGACGACATTATGCTCATCCGTACACCCGGGCAGCTCCTCATTCGAGATATGAAAACACGAAAAACCCTGCGAACTGTCGAATGCCGTGATTTCCTTCCCCCGGACCCTTCCTGCTCCAAGATGGTTGTGGAAAAACCAGGAAATAAACTCGTAGTTCTCCACTTCTGGTAGGAGGTAATTATGTACCAGAAACATCTACCAATTGTCTCCTCCTGTGCAAAATCTAATTTTTCATTATGGGTTTGTTCGGACACGTAGTTCCGAACCAGTTCGGAATTCATCTAGTTCGGAATCGAACTGCAAAGGGAGGGGATGGGAACCGGTTCAGAACTCTTAGTTCTGAACTCCCAGTCCGAACGCCATTTCGTGGTTCGGAATTGATAACCTGATAATCTCTCCGTCTTTTTCCCAAAACGTGGTTAAATGTTTGTAATTTGTGTTATAAAAACTATAACTCAATATTTTTGTTATACTTTATCAGGTCTGTTAACCGCCTGTTAATGTTTATGAGGCCTGTTAGTATCCAGTGATACTCAATTTAAGCAGCAATACCTAAATTATTATTCAATAAAATGTTTTGAATTTAATTGCGTACTTTCATGTTCAATGTATTTCCGCCCAAGGTTTGACTTTGATGTGTTTTGAAAATGGCTACTGAACACGTAAAACTGAACTAAACCTCTTAATCATTAGTTGAGAGTTGCCCTGTCAGGAACTGAACTTGACCTCGGTAACTCCTATGAATTTCATTGACAATATCCCTTGAGCCATTTTGGAGAATAGACCAAAAAGTGGTAAAACCGATTATCCCCCCCCCTCAAATGGGCATTTAAGAACTTTTTTGCTAATTAAGTACCTACCAGTCTTACCGGATGAGGGGAACTGAATATAATTTGCACCCAGAAGAAGAATAACTCCTATGAATTTCATCAAAATCCCTCGAGGCGTTTAAGAGAAAAGGCAACAACTGCTAAAAAAGACGTTTTTTCACATACTTCGATTTGCTAACCCTAAAATAATAATTTTAGGCTATTTTAAGTAGGGGTATAGAAACACATCTCTAGAATCGGAATGTTTTAATGTCGTACCGTAAGGTCGCAATCGTGTACCTACACGAGTTACTTAAAGTTGTATGAAACGTTAAGGGCAAGATAAATTGAAAAGACATCAGATAAAAATGTGAGCGCGAGAACGTGAATTAAGAAGGCTGATGACAACTTGAAAGTTTGGCGGGAGGTACGTGCATACGGGTCGGGGCCAAGCTTGTTTACAGCGCATGTCTAGAACTATTAGTTCTGGAAAAAAGACAGAACTGGTAGAACTGGTTCGGAACGGTAACGAACTACTACGTCCGAACAACGAACTGCTAGTTCGAGGTCTTCCAGAACTGGTTCTCGTGTTGTCCGAACAGCCAAAAGTGGGCGTGTCCAGTTACGAACTACGTGTCCGAACAAACCCTATATCATATGCAGTGCTTACTGTGATAATTAAATAACAAATATTATTAAGATTTACTTATTCTAATTAAATACTTATTAAAAAACGTTTAATCCACTGAGAATTCTTTCAATTTCCTGAATACACACAAACTTTGAAATTCATGCATTTTTCAACAATTTTTTCGAATTCCAAAGTCTTCTATCCTTAAATTTAGAAGAAACAAACCCTATATTGGTCTTCTCAGCAAAAGTAAATCTGGGCTTCCAGTGCTTCATGGCCTGTTAAGGCACCTTCTATCTTCCAATGAATATTTTTTCCTGAAAGCTATTTTCTCGCTCTCTACGGTTCAGTTTTGGAGAATTTCAATTTGTTATTTCCAATAATACCAGCCATGCAGCATGACTATATGAGCGAATTTTCATAATTTCAGCACATCGAATGTTAAGAAATTGTTGACTACCAATTTTATGGCCACGAAACTCCTTCTTGATAATATGCAGATTCAAAAAATATTTTGGATTATAACGAATCCGGTAGAAAATGAAACTATTGCGATGGGTCGAAAATTTTAAAATACAAATTTTGAGAAATTTCTCCATTGAAATCCGTTTTGAGGAATCCTGAGACGAATCCTAGAGTTAAACGCTTTTTCATAAGTACATTTATATATATATATATGTATATATATATATATATGTGTGTGTGTGTGTGCGTCCTTCCAGACGATAACACTCCTTAGGATTGAGATAAAAACTCCATTCTTGCCCCAAAAAATCAAGCTTTCCAAACAAAAGGACGAGTTCGTTGGCCAGCATTTTTTTGAGCACATTAAATTGGTCCAATTTTAAAAATAGTGCTGAAAACATCACTAAAAATAGCGAAAAACGGCAAAAAAAAACGTTAAATTTATATTTTTAAGCAGAGTATCGTCCAAAAAATGTTATCAACATAGAACATTCAAAAATTAATTCACAAAATTTTGCTAAAAAATGTACTTAAATTTCATTAAAAGATGCTAAAAAATCTGTAAAAACCGCAAAAAAAGTTAAAAATGCAAAACCTCTTTTTCTATAGCAGATTAATGTTTAGAACGATTTTATTGCCATAAAATTGGTAGTTAGCAATTTCTTTTCTCTCCAAGTCCTCAATTTCATAAACAATGTATATATATATATATATATATATATATATATATATATATATATATCTATATAAATATATATATATATATATATATATATATAAATCAATTGCTGTTCGTTAGTCTCACTAAAACTTGAGAACGGCTGAACCGATTTGGTTAATTTTGGTCTTAAATTATTTGTGGAAGTCCAGAGAAGGTTTAAAATTCTAAATCTGCCCCATAGGGGGTGTTTTAGGGGTGGAGAGGGAATGGGGTATCTTTGTCATCACTGAACAAACTGGGGATTTGATTGTCGAGTATGTTTGGATTACTCCAATTCAAGTCAAAGACTACTTTTTCAAATTTTTGAAATCTGACCCAGTGGGAGGGGAGGGGGGAGGATGTTAAAGCGTTTTGAACTGGGTCATTCCATGTCAATTCAACACACCCAATTTACTTCACCATTTTAGATTTTGCTCAAATTTGGTATACTCATAGTAGGTGTTGAGACTAAGAGAAATACCAAATTTTAAATTTTTATCTCAAACCGTTTCTTAAATATGGCTATGTAAAACTTACAAAATCTCGCCAAAAAACCATGAACGGATTTTATACTATTCGCTCTAGGAACTTTCCTAATTGAGCTAGAGAGCTGGGAGAGGTCTCATTTTGCAGCTTTTTTAATGCTCTTTCCAGTGATATACAACAGGACATAGGTTCTAATATCAAAATTTTGTCAAAATACAAATTAAAATTTTGATTTAATTTTTTTCAAAAAAGTACATAATTTAACATTTTCAAAATATTCCTATAAATACTTAGTACTGTTGTAAACAATGTGACAAAATATAAATATGGGGTGATGATGGGTTCATTGTTAAAAAAAAAAATATTCCTGACACTAGTTTTCCACTAATAGCCCGGTTTTGACTAAATAATAAACATATTACGTACTTTTACCAAAGAGGTGAGCTATTTAATTAAATATATAAAGGTATACTATGTATCAAGGTAAAAAATATCAGAAATATTAATTCAAATTACCATCTTGGTAAAACAAAACCAATAACCATAGATATACTCCAATAAAAATTAAGTTATTTAGGTTGCTTACATTAATTTTATACAATTTAAACTAAGTTAAACAAAGCCTATTAATTAGTAAAACAATAATCTTGAACATTTCTATAACAATAAATTTGAAAAAGGTATGAAAATAGTCTACTTAAATAGTTATGTAATAATTCTGGTACAAACAGATTAATCAAAATTTACATAATATTGTACATATTTATGATGATGATTAGGTATACGAATAGGTAACTAAATGTAGCTAAGAGTAAAAAAAGTAAAAAAAAGTAAATCTAGCTGAAAGCGATCTTAGCGAAAACCCAACTGGCTTTTACAAAATGCAATTCCGTAAACTGAGATAATGTTTAGGGAAACTGCTGTCAACTCAAAACTTAATTTTTCCTCAGGTTAGTGTTAATCTAGATAGATGTTTGAACATTATCGTTAGTACTGCACCAATTGTGTTACATTTACTCGTATACCTAATCATCATCATAAATATGTACAATGTTATGTAAATTTTGATTAATCTGTTTGTACCAGAATTATTACATAACTATTTAAGTAGACTATTTTCATACCTTTTTCAAATTTATTGTTATAGAAATGTTCAAGATTATTGTTTTACTAATTAATAGGCTTTGTTGAACTTAGTTTAAATTGTATAAAATTAAAGTAAGCAACCTAAATAACTTAATTTTTATTGGAGTATATCTATGGTTATTGGTTTTGTTTTACCAAGATGGTATTTTGAATTAATATTTCTGATATTTTTTTACCTTGATACATAGTATACCTTTATATATTTAATTAGATATATAAAGGTTTGGTAAAAGTACGTAATATGTTTATTATTTAGTCAAAACCGGGCTATTAGTGGAAAACTAGTGTCAGGAATATTTTTTTTTAACAATGAACCCATCATCACCCCATATTTATATTTTGTCACATTGTTTACAACAGTACTAAGTATTTATAGGAATATTTTGAAAATTTTAAATTATGTACTTTTTGGAAAAAAATTAAATCAAAATTTGTATTTTGACAAAATTTTTGTTATTAGAACCTATGTCCTGTTGTATATCACTGGAAAGAGCATTAAAAAAGCTGCAAAATGATACCTCTCCCAGCTCTCTAGCTCAATTTGGACAGTTCCTAGAGCGAATAGTATAAAATCCGTTCATGGTTTTTTGGCGACATTTTGTAAGTTTTACATAACCAAATATAAGAAACGGTTTGAGATAAAAATTTAAAATTTGTTATTTTTCTTAGTCTCAACACCTACTATGAGTATACCAAATATGAGCAAAATTTAATATGGTGAGGTAAAATTTCTATTGACAGTGTGTTGATTTGACATGGAATTACCCACTTCACTGAACCAACTGGGGATCTGAGTGGGCGAATCTATCAGAATTACTTTAACTTGGGTCACAGGCTATTTGATAATGTTCAAGTCAACCTGTGCAACGCACGGGTGAACCAGCTAGTATTATAATAAATATTTATATACTTATATTACATCATAATTTAGTATAGTTTACGAAAATTCGCTCATACGATCATGCTGCATGACTGGAACTTTTATCTCACTCTCCTTCCGGGGAACCGGCGATTCCTTCCCGTCAAAGTGAAAGTTGGACCTTGCGACCCGAGGGAGACGGCGATTCCTACCGGTGTGAGGCCGGCCCGTGAGCCGTGGTTCGGCGATCCCTTCCCCTCCACAAATAGGTACTTGCGAATCATTTCATTCCAATATTTTAAACGAAACTTTCATTCACCTTATTCCCAAATATTTAGTTTCATAGATTGTTTAATAGCTTTTCAAACCGAAATCTACATTAAGATCTATGACAGCGACCAACATACCTACTCCCTAGAGTCAGAAAAAAAAAGATCCGGCAACTATTCGCTCGGCAAACTCCCGACGATTACCCATACCAATTTGCTAAAAGGGTCATTGTTAAATTTGGGGGAGGGGGGGGGGGGGGGGTTGAGCATTGAAATTGAGACGTGAACTTTACGACAGACTTTTTATTTTTTGATTATTGTGATTTTAATACTTGAAGATTGTAATACTTTGCTTTGGGTTTTAAGTACTTAATTGTGAAATTAAGGGTTTAGTCCTAGAAAGAGTTAAGTTTCGCTTCAAAACTAACCAACACCTGGGTGGGAAGCAATTTAGTAACGGGAAGGAATCGCCGATGGCACGGCGGAAGGAACTGAGTAACCGGAGGGAATCGTCAGCACTTTAAGGGGAAGGAATCGCCATGCATTTTGGAGGTCGGGAAGGAATCGCCGGTCCCCGCTCCTTCCACCTCCTTCAGTTCCTTTGATCCCAAGGGCCGGCATCGAGTAAACCTAGGCATCCTTCCCATTCTTTCAATTTAGATTTTTTTCGTTTTTTATTTAATGGGGTGCCTCTCCCTCCGCCTTTGAGGGGAATGTCGTAAAAGAAAAGAAAAAAGTGTGCGTGAAACAGTGTTAAGAAGTCGTTTTAGAGTACTTCCCGAAAATTGATTTTCATGAAAATATTTTTGAAGCCATTGCATAAGCTTCATTTTCCTCAAAAATTCGTTTAGAAAAAAATGTATATAGAGACATAGATAATAATATAAAACGTTTATTGTGCCGATACATAATACAATAATAGTAATAGTCTAAATGTGACACATATAAATGACTCCCTAATATCTTAGTTAATACATATATGTACAAGTTTATTTCAATAATAAATCGGAAAAAAATATAATGTAACGTAAAAATATATATTTAATGTAGTAAGAAAAGAAAAAAAGGGAGGGGGGGTGTATTCTTGACAACAAATGTTATTCATCGCTAAAGCGTTCCTTTATGATAGACATGAACTGACCAAGAGTGGCAACGTGTGCATAGAAACAGGTAGCACGTTCCAGAACCAAGCCCCTGCTACCTCATTATGACTGCAAATAAGGATCTAGTAATCCATGAACTGTTTTAAATAGTGTTTTAAGAACACCGACATTTTATCTCAAGAGTCGGATGGCTAAGGAGATGGAATCCCAGGCATTTATAAGCAACTTTAAGCTTATTGCTGAGGTTGTAGATAGCCCTATGGAGGACACGGGAGAACTATAAAAAATGGGGAATAACAAAATTCATTGCAAGTTTCCTTTTGAGCTTGTGAGGGGTGAAGTTTGTGAGGCGACTAGCCCTTTGCGGTCGAAAGTTGAATTCCGATCGTGTCCACAAGGACGGGACCCGGTCAGGGACCGGCATTATGCATGTACCTTACAGGACGACTTATTACACGCCATTATATCTTTCAAGGACGATAAGCTTTTTGCAATAGGTCACCTAAAAACGGTACATCACGTTTGAAGACATATTCATAAAATAAAAGTACAGATTACCTATTATTATTATTTTTTTTTTTTATTGTAATCATTTCCCCTGAACAAAAAATATTTAAAAAAGGTCGTCTTGCTCTTCCATTTGAAGCAACAATATTTCAATTTGTTCATTGTTCATGACGAAAAAACCACTTACGAACTGAAAAAGCACAATTACTAAACACAGAAAACTGGGTACAATGGAAACGACACGAAAACAAGAAAACAACACGAGGACAAGAGTTATCAGTGAGAAAATAATGATAAAAAGTCGAAGCTCAAGTAGTAACCAGTCACAGAAAGGTTATTCCTTCCCAATGGGTTCATTTTATCAATAAAGTGCTGCGATCTATTGTCAAAACCTTCAGTAAAACCTACTGAATTGCCCCCAATATTTAAAAAATACCAAGCTACCACCGGGTTTCGTCTGTGAAGACAAGAAAGGGCGCCGAGCAGTGACCGGTATTCGACCCCTACGAGGTAACAAGGTCGCCGAGCAGGGACCGCCATTCGTCCTGTGAGACATCCCTCTCTCAAAATGTTCCGTCCAAATGCGGATATTGCCTAGCCGGGTCCTGACTGGGTTTCGTCCGGAAAGGGCTAGGGAATGTAGAGCACTGTAAACTTTTTGACAAATATTGCCAACCTTGACATTCCAAGAAAGTGTACAATCTAAAAACAGAACTAAGTTCTTGACATAGGGTACAAAAGTAACAACTACTACCAGTAACGAGGGAGGGGAGGGGGGCAGGGTCCGTAGGAATCAGATGTTCAATCATGATAATAGCTTGGCTCTTGGCAGGATTGATAACTATCCCATTTCGCTCTACCCAGGAGGATACAGCAACTAGATCAGAGTTCAGGCTGTGGATCGACTCAATCAAGGATCACTAGGCAAGTAAACTTGAAAGTCGTCAGCGAAAAGATGAAACTTACGCTTGTGTTTGCTGAGAACACTTAGCAAATTATTAATAAAAATTTCAAAAAGTGGTGGGCCAAGCACAGTACCCTAAACAATTATTAAACTCTTGAAAAAAAAGAAAAGAAAAAAGAATACTTTCTAATCAGCTAAGACGAAACATATTTTACAATCATCCAAAATTGAGCTGACAATTCAAGAGAAGAATAAGTATACTGCCGCTCTTCTTATCAAATTGATTGATTTACATAGTATCTGTCAATAACCGCCTGAAGAGCACCAAGTACAATAGTGAAGGATCCTAAATCTTTTCCTAATGATTCAAGTTTTGCGATTTGTTAATCTAGTTTGGTTTTCAATTAGACATTACAAGATTTCAAACTTCAAAAATCTTGGTGAGATTCTAGATTATAACCAAATAGAGGCAGTAGTTTACATCCATACGGCGAACTGCTACTCTATAGTTTTTTTCATTCCCTCCTATCACATTAATTTGAACTATCACACAATTAAGAGAATGTTATCTTTACGCAGCAACATCAAAGAGTCTATCAATGAGTGATGCTACTTGATCAGGTGTATACTTAACATATTTCTCTGGGTTCTTGGTAAAGGGGACATTCGAAAACCTGAAAACAAATTAAAAAATGGCATCAAACACACATTTTTAGAACTGTAATACTTGATTATTATTATTATTAAATGGTTTTTATACCTATTATGGAAGGCGTTATACTTTGGAACGATGTACTCCTTGTTGTCTCGCTTAAGAGATTCACGCAGCTCTACGTTTGGGATGGAATAACCTCTTTGGAGTTTAGTAATCTCTTCCATTTCTTTGTTGAAACCCTGTGTAAATAAATTAAATCTAGCATTAAATTTATTTTGTAAAGTAATACTTCTAAACTAAACACATTAAAATAGGAAGAAAAACGTTTGCCGAAAAGGAGTAGATGATTAGAACAACCGAATATTGGAGGACAGAATGTATTTAAAATAGTAGATATTGAGTTGGATTAGTTAGGTGTCAAGCTTGGTTGGTTGGGTTCGACGGATCATACTGTAAAATAATTGTAGAATATCAAGAGGCTCATCCTCAACTACTATTCACATTTGAATGCTGTAAAAAGGAATCCGTAGTGAATTACTAGCAAGATACCTATTCCAGAACTAACCACGATAGAGGAAGATGAAGATACAAATATCAGCTGTAACACCTGACTTCAATAGAAACAACTATTGTGTGTATAAACGTTATTAATTAGTGGCTCGACCAGATGGAATTTTGAAAACATATGATTGAAACGAAATTTTATAATTAACAACAGTAGACACTAAAATTTTATAATGAGTCTCTGGAACAAAAAGAGGCTAATTAAACTATGGACTCCGTCCTGATCAGCTGACAGAACCAAATTCTCTCCTTTCCACACAAGCAAGTTGTACAGAATTTAATAGGGAGTCTCTCTGGGATATCTAGAAATTAATGAAATGACGGATTCCATCCTGATCAGCTAAATGAGCTATATTCTCTCTTGTTTACTCTAGAAAGTTGACATTTAATAGGGATTCTCTATGGAACATGAAGTGAGTGAGCTGGATTCTGTCCTGCTCATGCTAGAAAGTTAAAATTTAATATGAAGACTCTCTGGGATATATGTAGACGAATTAAATGACTGACTACGTCTTGATCAGCTGAATGATCTAAATTCTCTCCTGTTCAATCTAGAAAGTACGTCATTTAGATGACATTATCTCTGATCCCCAGAAGCGTAAAAGGAAGAAATCCAAGGGTAATATTCCAACGCAGAATAATACAAAACAAATTTTAAAAACCAATTACCCGAAACCCCCACCAATCTACTTGCATAAAATCACCGATAATTATAAAACAATTGAGGAAGCGGCATATGAACATGCTCCCAATTCCAAAGTCACTGTTATGAGGGATAATCAGGTCAAGATCAACCCATCTACCTCGGATGGATTTCGGAACTAAGTGAATTCCTTCGAAATGAAAAATGTGAATTTTACACCCACTAGACCCTATTCAGTCATGATCAAGGGTATACATAAATCTGTCTGAAACATAGATAGAACGCAGATTCCAAGTAGAATACCCTGACCTCCGAAAAGTAAAGGTCACACGCAAACTAGGGTGGAACACGAAAAACGCCCTGGACATGTACATAGTTGCCTTTGAAAACGGGACTAACATAAAATACATACTTGCTATTACATCCTTACATGAACGAAAATTGCTGTGGACAGTCTCAAGTCCCCTAAGCTCATTGCACAATGCTGTGAGACGCCACCTCAGGCGCCGACATGGGGCCAAAAAACGCAAGGGAGTCGCGAGGTCGTCAGAGACGGACCCCCGTGAACGGGCGGGGAAGGCCGAACATCCTCGGGCAATTCCACCTGAAGCGACGGCACCTTCCACCCCTCCCCGAGGCCGGGCGGTGTTGGCCGAGCGCCCCGGTGAGGTGGGGGGTGAAGCTAGGTAAATAACGACGCCACCCCCTCCAGGTTTGTCGGAATCCGAGTCCAAGTTGGAAGTTACCCCTAGCCAAGTTGTACGAAAAGTCGTGTGTTTCCTGGCCTCGTATTTACGCCACCCACTGTGTTCCCTGTGAACTGCTACTCCTTCGCGAACAACTACTGTGTTTCCGCCGCTCCTCCACAAGTTCCGCAAAAGCAGAAGAGCGAGTGTCCCCCCCATTAATAGACAGAGACTGACAAGTGTTCCCTCCCCATTCGCGATATCAAGCAACTGGAATTCTACAAACTGGTAACATTATCCATTGCTTTGTATCTGCTAAATGTTCCTTGTTGTCCATTCTGTAGGACTGGAAGTTCACCTCGTTGGAAGTCTGCTAGTAACGTAGTAGTTACGAACACCTTAATGCTACAAATTCTTGTTAACAGAAAACATTCATTCATTATAAATCTTCGATTGTAATTAGGTATCCTGTTCTTACGAAAAGCTTCCCATTTTCATCACCTTAAAGTTCACTTCTGTACAATTATTTTCGTATAATTCATCAATAACATCCTGAACTAGGATTTGAATTTAAAGCCTTTTAATAAATCTTGTGTTCTATGTCTGTGTATTTTAGTCATATCCCGTGATTCCCTACACTGGTAAAATTCATCTAGATTTTCTCATGATCAATACTTATCATTATTTATCAGATTAAACATTTTCTTCAGTCCAAGTCAAATCGTCCGTTCTAATAAATTAGGATCAGGTACTTCAAGAAGGTACCAAAGGAACCTGCTTGAAGTGGAGTTGATCCAAAAACTCTTTAGTGTATTTGTAAGCACTTTCGATCGTAGAGAAGCTTCACTTCTCCAATAATCCGGCCCACCGCTTAGCAACACCCTACCAACGATCGACCCCCCTCAATTAATTGAGGGGAAGCTTACAATGCAAAAACTGTCAAGGTTTTGCGCATACAAAGAATTATTGTGTCCTTCAGATAAAATGTGTCAAATGTCGTAAAAACCATGCGACAAAATATTGCCCTAAGCCCGTTTCAATACATACAAAATGTGTCAATAGCAACTCAAACGAACATCCCGCAAGTTACAGAGGATGCATAGTAGCGATCGAGGCCCAAAAGAAGTATAAGGAGAACACAAGA
Organism: Adelphocoris suturalis; assembly: GCA_030762985.1. NCBI lineage: Eukaryota > Metazoa > Arthropoda > Insecta > Hemiptera > Miridae > Adelphocoris > Adelphocoris suturalis. The sequence goes on from CM061040.1 coordinate 181,749,742, forward strand.
AAACACCATGCATCGGAAAGTAAAAAATTCGCTGTCAAGGATCCGTCATAAGTTCTTCGGGAAAACTGCAAAAACCTACGCTGAATGAGAAACATGCTGACCCATTAACTGTTATTCTTGGTCGTCTAAACCAAATTGATCAACGATTCACTGAATTCAATAGAGGAATCGGAGCACTGGAAAGTAAACTCCAATCCAATCGAAGAAATAACCAGGAAATATCTCAACATTATGTCAAGGAATGCAAATGTGCTTATATTAGTATCCAATTAGTGCTTGAGATAAATAAAATCAACGTTTGTCTTGTGTCAGAAACACATTTTACTAAAGAATCTTATTGTAAAATAAGGGGCTACAAATGCTACCATGCACTTCACCCAAGCAATGCTGCTCAAGGAGGAAGGGCTGTTTTCATAAAAGAAAATCTCTGCCATCAAGTTCAAAGGTGAAATAGCGGGCGAAATTAAAAGCATGTGCTGTTATCAGCAGCATCCTATATTATATAAAGTAGGTTAGTAGAAATATTTTACTTACAGAAAAGCGCTCCTTTATAATGCTGCGATCCTTGTCCTTCATACGTGTAGGGGCAATTTGTACGTCATCCAACTGCGTGATATAGCTCAGTACTTTATTCCAGCTGAAAATGATTATACATTAAAATTAACTGGAGATAATTTGGAATCAAAAGTGCATCTCAATCACAACTCAAGCCAAAAAATCATTAGTTAGCAAGAACCAGCTTTGACTGTTTTAGCTCCGTTGAATGATGTAAAGAGAACTTATTACCATTCTCTAGCAAAAGCACTGGATGAAAGTTTCTTTGGAATGGGGCTTCTCTAGGTGTGGTGTGTACAATTACAACTTGGGAAACGCTTTATTCAGCAGAGTGGGTTCTGAAGGTGATTTTCTTGCTATTCAACATAAGATGCTGAACTTTGGACCGGGAGTACTCTGGGTATGGTAGAACATAATTTTACAACTTGAGGAACCACTATAATTAACAGAGTATGATTACCTATATTAAATTTAAAATGTAGAACTTTGGAATGACACATTTTTGGGTGTGGTGGAGTATCAAAATGTAAGGACCCATTTGTTTTTAACCAGCAGAGTGAGCTCTACACCTTATTTTGTTCCAATCCATCTTAACATGCAGAAATTTGGAATGGGGCTTCCCTCGGTGTGGTCGAGAAAAAATATTAAAACTTGTGGAATCGCCCGTCAGCAGACTTAGCTCTGTGATTTTGTTCCTACCTAACTTGAGATGCTGAAATTGTGTATTGGGAGATAGTATTTCCTGAGCAGTACTGTCTTAATTGATCAGATCTGTTTTCAAACTACGAAGCATTTCAGAATGAATGAAAACGGATTTCTATACCTGTTGTGTACAATTTTTTTCATATTTATTTTGACATTTTATGTCTTTAATTTGGCACATAAACGAAAAAAGCGTTTAAAAAAAGCGTTACGGTTGGTTTTCTGATGATTTCCGCTTACAACCGAGTCGTTGCTAAGGAAATAGTACTTCGTGGTTTTTCATCTCACAAAATTCGTTGACCATTCGTTCGAAAGCTCTCGATTTATCCAACCATATTATGTTAACTACTGCGAAGTGCGTGGCCAACAAGCTGAGTTATAAGCATGGTTATTTGAATAATTGTGTACACTCAGGTGATCATTCTCAATAATTGATATTGTTAACATGATTGCAACCGCTTGTTAATTTCTGATGGTTTCATTGAACTGGTGTTTCGATGATTTGATTATCCTCGATAGCAGGTGATCTGAGTATTACGAAAACGGTTTGATTATTACACGTGAAGCGGAGGTTAAATAATTTTCTAATAGGTAATTTCTATACTTTACACTCTAGGAAGCTGTAATTTCGTTTGTAGCCTCTTTAGGACATTTACTTGACGATGCTCAGGGTCTGGATCAGCTGATGAGCTTGCATACGAGTCTACAACACATACGAGTCTGCAACTAAAGACATAAAATGTCCCAATGTGTTGCAGACTCGTATACAAGCGTTTCTGATGATTTCTTAACGTTAAAGTAATTTCGTATGTAGCCTCTTGAGGACATTTACTTGACGATGCTCAGGATCCGGATCAGATGTGTGGCTCTTAAAGCTAATTTCTATGCTTTACACTCTAGGAAGCTGTAATTTCGTATGTAGCCTCTTTAGGACATTTACTTGACGATGTCCAGGGTCCGGATCAGATGAGTGGCTTTTAAAAGCTAATTTCTATACTTTAGTTGTCTGTCAGCTCGCGTGTCGTCTCGAGTTGGGTGATTAATTTCTAGTACAGTATTAACTTTAGGACATTTGTGATGGAAAGTAAATCGCTGACATGAGTGAAAGTGTTTTGGATGACACGAATTTATTTCGTATTTTTTTTTCGTAGTTCATACTATAACTATATAAATTGATGTTATAAATGAATTGTAAACAATGACGCTTGTATTTGGTTGTCACTTGGTTGCGCGACAACGCAAACACATTCTGTGTTTCAAAGTAATTTCGTTTCCGAAGTTCATGTAAATAGAGGTTTTAACGGACAGCTAAAAAGGGGTCCACACTAAACTTTCTTTTTGCACGACGCCTTCTTTTCTTAATTAGTAACATCAGCAACAACATCTCTTCATTCGTTGGGGCCATATTGACGACTGACCGAAAATTAAAATAAAATAGCAGTCCGGGGGCTTGCCCTTTTTGACCTATTGTAATAGTTTCCACTGAAAATTCCTAAAAACTAATTAACCAGTATAGCGTGTGAAATCTTACTAGTGAAACCAATCCAAAAGCTAAAATAAAATTATATTGATTACCTCAGTTGATAAGCTTTTTTATGGGTGATAATCATGTCGAGGTAGGTCTGTTCACAGTCTGGTTCGCATGTTGAGACGAGAGCAAGAAGAGAAGAGCGCTGGAGAGCTTTCAGCACATGGTGGCAATTATTCAGACGGTAAATTGCTTTTACCCCAGGCTCCGAATAGGCTTCCGACTTGGAAATCAACGTGCAATTCAACTGAGAAAGAACTTTTTCTGGGGAAGAAAAATAACTAGGTATCAAATAAAATTCAGCCACCCAAGGAGGTTAGGGAAAGGAGGTGTGATCAGGCTTCCCAAAGGGGGAAACGTGGCCATAGCTTTACCATTATTAGTGACCTTCATGATATTACCATAGAAATATCATATCCATCGACCGTAGGTTTATGAACGTGACTGAACCCCGTGACCGCTCCACTCCTCCCTCAACGAATCGTTTTTGAAAAATCGATTTTTTAATATTTCAGTCCTTAATTACTACACTTTAAGATTGATCAAAATTGATGCCAACGTTGCTGGCACATTCCCAGCCGATGTATGATTTTTTAGTCGAATTTTATAAAGTTCGGTCCAGTATTTTTGGAGAAAAGATTCAAACAGCGGACGGATTTTTTTTTTTTTTTTTTGCGAATTTTTGAAGAAAATGAAGCTATTGCAAAGGCTCGGAAAATTTTAAAATTTTAAAATTATAATTTTTGAAAATTTTCTTCATTGAAATCCGGTTTGAGGCATTCTGAAACGATTCCTGAAGTTTGCACTTTTTCATACGTGTACATACATATATATATATATATATATATATGTATATATATATATATTATATATATATATATATATATATATATATATATATATATATATATATATATATATACATCCCAGACGATAACTCTCCTTAGGGTTGAGATAAAAATCCCGTTCCCGTTCTTGCGCCAAAAAATCAAGCTTTCCAAAACAAAAGGATAGCCAACAATTGGGCAACAATTTTTGAGCACATTAAATTGGTTACATTTCAAAAAATGTACTCGAAAAATATCTAGAGATGGCTAAAAACGGCAGAAAATCGTTAAATTCATAATTTTTAGTAGGATTTCAGTCAAAACAAAATTATCAACGAATAACTAGGGCATTAAAAATTTTTTGCACAAAATTATGCTGAAAACTCTATAAAACTGCACAAAACCCCTAAAAATGCAAAATATTTTTTGAATCATGGAATTTTATTTGATTTAACGTATTTTTGCCATGTAATTGGGTTCCAACAATTTCTTTCTACTGAAATCGCTTAACTTTCAATACAATTTAACATATTATAATACTTGGAAAGATAATTTTTAAAAATTCGCTCATACGGTCATGCTGCATGGCTAAAACTTTTTTTTTTTTAAATTCGATTTAGCGAATTTTTGTAAAAAATGATGGTATTGTAATGGCTCCAAAATGTTTGAAAAATTTCTTCATTGTAATCCGTTTTGAGGCATTCTGAAACCACTCCTGAAGTTTGCGCTTTTTCATAAATATATTATATGTGTCTTTCTGATGATAACTCTCCTTAGGATTGAGATAGGAATCTTTGAGATAGAAAAGAGCGTTTGCGCTCTTAAATAATATGTGAAATTCTTGACAAATTCAAAATCATCCAGTTGATAATCACAGCACCGCTTCTGACTAAGAAATCTGGGATTGAATGGTGATGTCCATGACGACATCTTTGAAACTACGGAGATTAACTACAAAACATATATTAAAAAAAAAAAAAATGATAATGAGTTGGTCCCAGAAAAGCTTACTTATGTAGATAGCCAGGCTGTTCTGAGTATTAGTGTATGGTTTAGCAAGAACCCCTTCAAGAACTTCCTTGTAATCGGCAAGATGAGATACCAGAACGAGAATGTTGCTTGTAAGCTCAGCGACTGTTCCATCTTTGGGTAGACCCGATGAAGAGTCATTTCTCAAGCTCTCGACCACCTCTTCGAGGCCCTTGGCTGCCTACAAATAAACATAAACACGTTTTACTAAGAGACATGAGTATTCAGCAATGCCCCCATGCTTCGCCCTTTTAAGTGCAGGTAAAATTACGAGGTGGTCAAAAAAACTTTATTGCTCAACTACACAAGTCGGGTTAATGAATAATTTAACAAATACAACAACCTAAAAACATAGCGGAAGGGAAGCGTAGACGCCCAGAAACTTTCATGGGTACTGAATATATCCTTCTAAGGGCCTTCCTAAGTCATAGGGCAAAATTGTATCTCCTTTGAGACCCGTTTTCTCTCAGCAACTATTTGACCTAGAATCCTAATTTTTTTTTTTTTTTGTTTCCTAAATCTAGATCTGCTGTGCTTACTGAGTTTTTTTCATATATAAACAATAATAAGTACTATTTTTTTATCCTCATTTTGCCCAAACCCTTATTTTGTGTTTCAGTTTTCCAGCCATTTATGCCACTAACACAATTTTTAGGAAGATGGAAAAAACTCAGTGTAGAATTTAGCTATTTCCCAACAAAACAAAAAAAAAAAAAGCAGCTCGATTGGTTCAGTAGTTTCGGAGAATTAGGGGCGAACGTGTTTAAAAACGTAGTTTCGAGAACTTCGGGGCCGTGGAACTGCGTTGCCCGCGTGCTTCTTGCTCTACTCCCACTGACGGCTTCACTTTCACAATGAAGAAAAAATACCCATCCACATCTTTAGTCCATTATTGTCAATTCATGGAATTGTCATGGATGCTATGTACTCTTACTATCCTAAAAACAACAACAACAACAACAATAATTGAAGAATTCACATGTATGGTTATGTTTTCCGTCTGAACGTTGTTTTGCTTTTTTCTCAGCCTTTCATTTCATCTCATTGCTTTCTTCCAATCGAATTGAGTTTTATAAAATAATGCACATAAGTGGTCATGTTTTCAAAAACCGAAAAGGGAAATGTGGGCGGAGAAAAGTGAATGTGGAAGGCAGAAGAAGAATCACTAACGCTTCTACTTTTTTTCCAATTTCGTTTATATATACGCAAATTTTTTATGTAAATATATTTATGTACCTATCTATGGTTCATGTTCATTACAGTTCACTCATTATTTACACATCGAAAGTTGGAATCCCAAGCAAAAGCACGGAAGAAAAGAGTAGAGCAGGGCGTTTGAAAAGGTGCTTCTAGAGGAGCGCGCTCGAGTGAAATGCTCAACTTTGAGAGCTGTTTACAGTAATTATATAGTGCCAAACCACCAACATATTGGTATCAAACGATTCAGCATTGAATAGAGAATTTTTAGAGCAAATAAAAAAAAATCTTTTTTTTTTTTTTTTTTTTTACTTAGGAAGGCCCTTAAGTGTCTAGTAGTTCAGGTTAGAGAGGATGATCTATATTGAATTATCTGGCCAAAAACCTCCACAATACACGCAGTTTTCACCATAGGAGACACTGGAGTGAATATATTGTACGCAAGTTTATGCGATCCTTTTGACATTTTATGTCTTTACTTTGGCACATAAACGAAAACAACGGGCGGTAGACCTACGGTTCTACAGTCAGATCATTTAATAATATTAATTTTACACATTATTAGTTCATTATGGTTACTTAGCAATATTAGTTTATAACTGAGCGTAATAAATCAGCTTTCCTTGATACTACAGAGGCTTAGGGATTATGAGATGCTGTGATAAAATGAGAGCATTCCAAAACACTGCAAATTATTTCACAAAGGTTTATTATTTTTTCAATTGAGTTTGATCGTAGTTTTAGTTGGCTAGCGTACATCATAAGGCCCGTCCAGACTCCTCGGCGTGTCCTACTTCGAATTGCCACAACCTGTACTTCTATAATTATATACGCATGTTTATATTTCTAGATTTGAGCTCCTATCTATTCAAATAGTTATCGCCTTAATAATATCATTATCTAAGTACGTACGAAAAGTCGAGAGGATATGTTATTAAATATGCGTAGGAAAATCTTTGGTATTAACACACAAATATGACCTTGAAAAAAACATATTCATGCCTCGAAGGAACGCCGGCGCCGTACCCACCACAAGCGCGGCGCCGGAGCCTCCTCTCCCCCCCGCTCACACCCCCCCTCTCCACCCACCGTGACCCCCTGCCAAGCGTGCCAGGCGTGCGTGCGTCGAAAAAGACCCTTTTTTTGCCCGTTTTTGGCCCATAGCATCTATACGAGTAAAGCAATCGGGATGGTTAAACGTTAGGACCAACTAGACCCCAAATGGAGTCTATGTGCGAAAGAACAGGTTTTTTAAGTCAATTCTTAGGCCTTTTATGGCCCGGACGGCGAACGGCGGACGGCGGACGGACATTTCAAATTTGGATTCTACACACCTTGAAACGTAAAGTGACAAAGTTTGAGGGGGGGTTATAAAAATTTTTTGCTACACGATCACATAGGCTTATTATTGGAAATAATAAACCAAAAGTGGCTAACGATTTTCCTGCTATGAAAACTAAGGGAGTTACACTTCCCTAGTAACGCATTGGTTGTACGTGAAAATCAATAGAAAACCCCACCGTGACGTGACGCTCGTGACGGACAAATGGAAACGTCCTGTTAATCGTTAACAACGTTAACAAAACGCGTTAACAATGTTAAAAAAAGCATTAAAAAAAGCGTCAAAAAAAGCATTAGGTACGGTTGGTTTTCTGATGATTTCCGCTTAGAACCGAGTCGTTGCTAGAGAAATGGTACTTCGTCGTTTTTCATCCCACAAAATTCGTTGACCATTCGTTCGAAAGCTCTCGATTTATCCAACTATTATGTTAACTACTGCGAAGTGCGTGGCCAACTAGCTGAGTTATGAGCATGGTTATATGAATAATTGTTTACACACAGGTGATCATTCTCAATAATTGATACTGTGAACTTGATTGCAACCGCTTGTTAATTTCTGATGATTTCATTCATAGCAGGTGATCCAAATATTGCGAGATCGGTTTGATTTGTGAAGCGGTGGTTAAATAATTTTAATAGGTAGTTTCTATACTTTACGCTTTAGGAAACTGTAACTCCGTATGTAGCCTCTTTGGGACATTTACTTGACGATGCCCAGGGTCCGGATCAGATGAGTGGCTCTTAAAGCTAATTTCTATGCTTTACACTCTAGGAAGGTGTAATTTCGTATGTAGCCTCTTTGGGACATTTACTTGACGATGCCCAGGGTCCGGATCAGATGAGTGGCTCTTGAAGCTAATTTCTATGCTTAACACTCTAGGAAGCTGTAATTTTGTATGTAGCCTCTTTGGGAAATTTACTTGACGATGCCCAGGGTCCGGATTGAAAGGGCACCCTTGAATTAATGAGAAAGGTTCTGAAAGGCCCCTCAAATTGCTTTTTCTGGTAAAGGTTACAAGTGTGGAATAAACACTCACACTAAAACTCACCTGGAATAAACACCTAGGATACATTGCAAACAGATGCAAAGGAGCCCTCATGTGCGCTAAGCGTACATGTGGGAAAGTATGGGGGCTACAACCGCGGATGGTCCTGTGGATTTACACCGCCATTGTTAGACCCATAATAACGTACTGTTGCGTTGTATGGTGGCACAAGGCAGGTCAGGTGGGAGCTCGACAAACTCTCACCAGCATCCAGCGACTGGCCTGTCTAACCATCACTGGAGCAATGCATGGTACACCCACAGCAACCATGGAGGTTCTACTGGGTCTACCCCCAGTGGATATCTTCATAAAAGGTGAGGCCATGATGGCCTCCCTGAGGCTGAAATGGAATGGCTCTTGGCGGACAACTCCTCACCGAGGTCATACCAACATATTGGAACTGATACAAGAACCACTACTCGACATGGTGGCCGATATCATGCCCAAAACTCTCTCCCAACCCCATCTCTACACGTCAATCATTACAAGAGAGGGGCTATGGGAGAAAAAATGCTGCTCCAATGACATCATCTGGTTCACAGATGGGTCAAAAAAGGAAGCAGGAACTGGCGCAGGAATACATGGGGCCAAACCCAGGTGGAACACTTCGTTTCCACTTGGGCAACACACCTCTGTATTCCAGGCAGAAATTGTGGCAATCGAGGCAGCAGCTGCGGAGAGTCTTAGGAGGGGGCATAAAAATGCCAACGTCCGCATCCTTTCTGACAGTCAAGCGTCGATAAAAGCACTAACGGCTCCAACCATCTCGTCCCGAGTGGTATGGTGCTGCATGCAAACCCTCAACAACCTAGCCAAACACAACCGGGTTCGCCTGGAGTGGGTGCCGGGGCATAGAGGCATTATTGGCAACGAAAAGGCTGACGAGCTCGCGAGAAGGGACTCCCAAACCCCATTCGTAGGGCCTGAGCCAGCAGTCGGTTTACCAAAAACCACCTTCAGAAAAACCATCAACACGTGGGTCAACCAACAAACCGCTAAAAGATGGGTCAATATTGAAGGACACACCCACAGTAAACTCATGGTGGCTGAACTCAACACCAAAATTACTGAGGGGCTACTTAGGAAAAACCGTAGGGAACTAAAAACACTGGTTAGCCTCATAACCGGTTTTGCACCCCTACGATTTCACCTACATCGCATAGGGGTCACACAAAACTCAACCCTGTGCAGACTATGTGAGGAGACTGACGAAACGGCATCCCACATAATCTTCGAGTGCCCTGCACTCACCCATCGCAGAATTGAGCTCTTTGGGGCTCAAACCCCGATGAGCTCCATTCCGAGCAAACAATTAATCAAGAGCCTACCACCCCTTATCAGGGGGCTGAGTCTCTTTGATTAAACAAAAAACTCTCAGGAAAGTACAATAAGCCAACAGGCTTCCGTGCTGGGGGCTCAAAACCCCCGCCCTGAGAGTTTTTCTCTACATCTACATCTACAGGGTCCGGATCAAATGAGTGGCTCTTTTTAAAATCTAGCTTTGCATTATTTTATTTATTTTTCTTTTGAAACATCACTACCAACTTCACATTCAAAACTAGGAACTCCAATAATCTTGATCTTTGCATTTGGATCGCACAAACGGATAGGAAGTTACAGTAGCTACAAAGACTGTGCGTATGTTACCCAACAGAACTGGCGTTCCTATTAGATTCCGAATTTCAGTTTAAATCGGTCTGTCTCTCCAGTTGATATAAGTGATATCAGAGTTGGTCTCAAAAACGCAGATGACTGTGGTTATTCGGGCATTTCTTCAAAGATGATTAAGTGAGCGTAATTGGAAATAGAATAATACCCGCTTACCCATATCATCAACAAGTCCATTCAAGCGTGTATATTTCTAAATGTACTAAATATTGCGGTGGACACTACAGTCCACAAAAAGGGTACTCACGATGACATAAATAGGCAACCCCTCTAGGGCAGGAGCAGCCCGAAGTAAAACTCCTGGTCCTCCAGGTTGGGGGTTGGGCGTGGGGCTAACACCCCCACCCCGTAAAAAACCCAACGTTCAGAAACCCAAAAACAAGAAAAAGCCGGACGGATCAAACGGTAAACGAACACGGAATATGGATTTGACTATTGCGACATGGAACGTTAGAACGATGCTACAGGCCGGAAAGATGACTGAAATAGCTGAAGAGTTATTAAAATATAATATTGACGTGGTGGCTCTGCAGGAAACAAGGTGGAGTGGCCAAGGAAGAATAGACAGGAAAGATTTCACTGTGCTACATAGTGGACCGGAAACAAGAACGGGTAGGAATGGCACCGGATTCATCCTCTCGAAGAAAGTACGAAAAAGCTTGATGCTATTTGAGCCTCTCGGAGATAGGCTGGCAAAAATCAGACTGAAGGGGAAGTTTCGGAATGTGACGATGATATCTGCATATGCCCCAACCGAGGACAGCAGTGAAGAGCAAAAACAGGAGTTCTACGAACGGCTGGAGAGGGCTTACCAGACAATTCATGGATATGACGTTAAAATCGTACTGGGCGACTTCAACGCGCAGATTGGCAAAGAGGATTTTACCCGACAAGTGGCTGGAAAGTTCTCTTACCACAATGAGACCAACGAAAATGGAATGTACCTATGCCAATTCGCGGCGTCTAGTGACCTTTCAATAAAAAGTACATGCTTTCAGCATAAGAATATTCATAAAGCAACCTGGAAGTCCCCAAACGGTACCCTCACTCAGATTGACCACGTTCTCCTCTCCAGAAGACACAGTTCATCAATAATTGACGTTAGATCTGCCAGAGGACCAAACTGTGATTCCGATCACTTTTTAGTGAAGGCAATTTTCCGAGAGCGACTGGCTGTCATCCCGAAAGGGAACACATCCAAAAGGACTCGATGGAACTTGGCCAAATTCAAGGACCCAGCCCAGTTGGACAAATTTGGTGAAGAAATTGTGTCCAAAATGAGCCAGAGCAATCGACAAGATGAGGAGGGTGCTGCCGAGATCGAGGTCAGATGGGCCAAGCTCAAGATGGCTCTTCAGGAGGCAGCTAAAGAGGTGGTGGGGGAGGCAGAACGGGGGAGAAACGTGGGATGGTTTGACGATGAATGTAGGGAAGCCCTCAGAGTGAGAAATGAAAATAGGCTGGCTATGATGCAATGTAGAACTAGACAAAGTACATTGAACTATGACAGAAGCCGTCTACGAGCCAAGCACATCATTAAAAGAAAAAAGAAGGCGTACCTTCGGCGGGAGGTGCAACGAATCGAGGAGCTCCGAGGGGAGAATGAAGTGAGGAAATTCTATGAAGCGGTCAAGAGGATGAATAGCGAATTCAAGACAAGATCCACAAACTGCAAGGATAAGAGCGGGAAAATCATTGAGGACAAGACGCGGATGTTGGATAGATGGGCCGAGCATTTCAGTGAGTTGCTCGCTGGCGAGCTGGAGCCTGATGCTGATCTGGTGGTGGAGCACGTCGAAGAGCATGATGTGGAGTTGGTTGCACCACCCACCCTTGTGGAAGTTAAAGACTCCATACATCGGTTAAAGAACAACAAAGCCTCTGGAGACGACTCCCTTGTCGCTGAGTTTTTCAAGCATGGGGGGGATCACCTGCATGGCGAGCTCCATTCCCTCATCATGATGATTTGGGAGGCTGAGAGGATGCCGAGGGAGTGGTCCACGAGTGTCATCTGTCCAATCTTCAAAAAGGGAGACAAACTTCGATGTGAGAACTACCGGGGTATATCACTTTTGGCTGTCGCGTACAAGATATTTTCCAACATTGTGGTCACTAGGCTTAATGTTTACGCGGAAAACCTGCTGGGTGAGTACCAGTGTGGATTCAGGCAGGGACGTGGGACTGCTGATCAGATCTTTAATATGAGGCTTACCATGGAGAGGTGCTGGGAGTATAATATCGGTCTGCATATACTCTTCATCGATTTCCTCCAGGCTTTTGACCGGGTCAGCCGAAGTGGGCTCATGAGAGCATTAACCGAATTCCGAATACCGGGAAAAATAAGGAGACTGATCCTCATGACCCTGAAGGACAGTAATGCAAAAGTTCTATTCAATGGGGAAATGACCAAGCACTTCTCAGTGGACTCCGGAGTACGACAAGGCGATGCACTGTCTGCAACGCTCTTCAACCTTGCTCTACACTACGTCATCAAGAAGCTAAATGTTACAGGTAACATCACAAGCAAATGTAAGCAACTATGTGCATATGCGGACGACATCGGGCTGGTGGCAAGAAGCGTGCAGGATCTCGAGGAAATGTTTGTTGCGATCAAGAATGAGGGACAAAAAATGGGTCTGGTGATCAATGTCGACAAGACAAAATACATGTACATGCCTCGTTATGGAGAGCGGGAGTCCTCGCAAAATATTACGCTGGGGGGGTGCACATTTGAGAAGGTTCGGTCATTCACGTATCTGGGCGTAGAGCTCAATGACGAGAATAAAGGAATAAGCGAAATAAAGAAGCGAATATTGAATGGAAATCGTGCGTATTTTGCGAACCTCAAGCTGTTCCGTTCAACACTACTCTCCAGGACCACTAAGACCAGACTCTATCGCACCCTGATTCGCCCCATCGTCACCTATGGTGCTGAATCATGGACGCTAACTGCTGCCACTGCCAATATGCTTCGTATCTTCGAGCGAAAAATTCTCCGGAAGGTTTTTGGTCCCGTGCGCGTGGACGGAGGTTGGAGAATACGGACCAACCGCGAGCTGATGGAGTTGTACCAACAGGAGGACATAGTACAGTTTGTCAAAGTCCGTCGGATAGAGTGGCTGGGGCATGTTCAGCGCATGCCGCAGGACAGAATGCCTCACGCGCTGCTGCACGCTAGTGTCATGGGAAAAAGAAGAGCAGGACGGCCGAGAGTTCGCTGGATCCAGGATGTGGAGACGGATCGGAGCCATTATGCTCGTCATGTCCAGAACACATTTTTCAAACTTTACAGCAGCCAGCCTAGTGCTGATCCTATGTAGGGCACACACTTTAATATGTAGGGCACATGAAACGTACCCTCATAAAGGCAAAAGAATAATCAAACCTTTTAGATAACTCCTACTATCCAATCCTTAATGTTTGCTTCACCTATTAACCTACAGGAGCTGATACTAATAATCAATGATCTTGATTCTATTTTATAACTAAGGGCCACTTTCACCAACAACATTTTAAACGAGTTTGAGTTAGAAAATTCCAGCTCATCGTCTTTCACCTGACCACTTTACGACTTTTTAAACTCCTAACGAGGTGGCTTGAGGTTAATCTCCCAAGCCCCGGCAAGTTACACTTGCCAATCTCCGTTTAGCCGTAATAACAATGATATCGAGCAATATGACCGCATACCAACAGCTGATACCAACAGTTTGATTCACAGTTAAAGTTGATTGTTATTCAAGTTATACAAATTCGGACTCGATCGAAATCAACAAATATTATAAATTATGTAAAATAACAACAACAAATCAACGAATATTATAAATGATATTGATATTAACGAAATTAAAAAAATTCAATAGGTTTTACGTTCGAAGCTCCAAACACGTTCTAGAACATTATATGGAAACTAGATAGTAACTAGGTAGATGGTAACTAGATAAAACCCGCGCGGGTAATAATTGGTCATGGTAGTGATTCACTGCTTTATTAGAGAGTTTTTGTTCTTCCCGTAAGATTTTCTCCCGTTGACGTGTAGAGCAGCGTCTAGAGCAAGCAGCTGGAGATGCTAGCTCTTCACGTGATTTTTACGCGTATTTCTACACGTATACGTGAAAAACCAAACACTAACGTCACGTTAACGTCTCTATAAGTGTTCCAGAAGCTGTTTCGTATTCTTTTCGTACAACCTATTCTTATTTAAATAATTAATTGCTTTATAATTATTTATAAATACATAAATTATAAATACATTTATTGCTTAGGTACCTTAAATGGCTGAATTTTGTAGCGGAACACTTCACTATAACCTCTCGACTTGTTGACCAACCAACGTGTTGTTGGCAACCACTCAGTAGTTACCTTTGCTGATAACTGCGTAACTGCCGTTACCTTGGTCACAGTGATTACCGGCAACTGTTGTTACCTTTGCGTCAGGCTATGATGACTACCCGTAGGCCGAAATTCCAACGAATGCATTTTCCCGTGCACGTGTAGATAGGCATTTTTCCCGTACACGCGTAGTTCTACACGTTGACGTGAAGATTCGCGCATGCGCAGTTGGTATTTCACTCTTTTCACATACATGGGTAGAAAATTACGGGAAGAACAAAAACTCTCTATTGTTTTGATATGTCAGACATATGGCGGGTTTTCAAATTGTCCATGTTTTCATTGGACAGTTTGCCAAATCTTCATCAAGGAAACTCGATTCTTCCAAACTGGGTTTAACCGAGTTTTGGGTTGGTGAAAGACGCCAAGGTTTGATCCTCGAGATTATATTTAATGGAGTTTGGACAAACTCCGCTACATAAGTTGTTGGTGAAAGTGGCCCAAAAGCAAGTAAGATCTTAGCATAAAGTTCTTGATAAGAAAAAACTTACAGTCGAATGTAGAGTGTTGATTATTGAATTGAATTGAGATCTGACATTGTAGTCACAGCCTTCCACTGTTTTCTCAAACTCTGGTTTGATGGTGTTTAAATTCTTCAGAATCGCCAACACAACTAGAACAGAACCGAATTCGTGTCTACCAATGCACCTCTTGGCTCTTGTAGCGATATTCTGAAAACAAATTTCATATTACAACCACAACCATTAGAATTGTTACTTTACTAAGCACTACACAATTAAACTGATTGGTTTTCTGATTAATTTAATAATAACAACACAACTTGATTGAACTCGAACTTTGAACTTCTGTATTTTCATCAAAGCATCTCATAAATTGGCAGAGTTGCTGAATACCACAGATATTTTACCTCCAGTGATTCGAACATTGCCCAACACGGCTTTTGTTGTTTCCAGGAAAGAAAAAACTGCTTGCCATGAAGGGCGTGCTTTTGCTTCCATTCTAGTCATATAGGCTTAGACCATAAAAGTAAATTTTCAAAAAAAAATTGTGATCTTTTGGTTTTTCACTCTGGAAAAAACTACAGAATCTGCAGAGGTTTTGGTACATTGCACTAATGCTAGTGTTTATAAGAAATTTACTAGGAAAAATATAGAAATTAGTGAGAATGTCAAGTGTGTGGGGCTCATACAGTCTCCACTAGCTACTCCTAACATCATATATAGTTGATAATAATAACCATATAAATACAACTTCTATGAAGACAACCTCCTTCTTCTTTGCAATGAGAAATGACTAGAATTTATTTCATACGTTGTGCATACAGTATTAGTTTTCATGTGGATGAGAATCATGGAAGGAACGAGAATCAAGCAGGGAAGCGCATCGTTTCAGATGGATGGTTTTAGGTAAACGCCGTTTTCCACAAACATGTTTTCGTAACTACTTGAGGTGAGGAGCTTGAGACCGGAAAAAACCTGTGGCTCAGAGATGAGAGGATTTCATCCCGGATTAACCCGTAGGATGTTGGAAGGAGAATTTTTTTTTTTTTTTTTTTTTTTCAATATTCTTTATTGCACCAAGTATTACTTATTAACAATATTATTTTGAAAATATGGACTTTAATTCAAAACTAAGATACATCACTGAGTTTTGTTGATTATGGTGGATGTTTCACTTCACTGCTTCACAAGTAAGCAAGGTCGAGTGGTTTGGTACGCTTCAATCTTCTGATGATATCACTTGTATCAAGGAGTTGGACAGCTTCATCGTTGATGTGACATCTTAACCGCTGGAGGTGTCTCACAGCTTGTCGCTTTATAGCATCGTTTATTGTTTCGATCCGAAGCTCATGATGGAGACGTTCGTTTCGAAAGTACCATGGTGCATTGACCACCGTTCTTAGCACATTGTTCTGGAATTTTTGGATGATGTCTCGATTTGACTGAGCCGTACAGCCCCAAAGCTGAGCTCCATAAGTCCAGACTGGTTTAAGGACTTGGTTATACAATGTTAGCTCGTTCTGGATTGACAACTTCGACCGTCTCCCCATTAGCCAATGCATTTTTCTGAATTTTAGAAGGAGTTCTTCCTTCTTTTTCTCGACATGGGCTTTCCATCTAAGTTTGGCGTCCACTGTCATGCCTAGGTATTTGGCTTCATTAGCATTCGGAATAACTTTTCCCATGAAATGTACCGGAATATACTCGATTCTCTTGTTGGTGAAATCGACATGTACCGACTTAGTTTCATTTATCTTGATTCTCCATTTTGCTGTCCACTTTTGTATGCTGGATATTGATTGATTTAACTTGTTGGTGGATTCAGTGTTACATTCTCCGACTGCCAAAATCGCTGTATCATCTGCGAAGGTGGCTGTGGTGTTCATTCCAATTTCTGGGAGATCACTGGTATAAAGGACATACAAGAGCGGTCCAAGAACACTCCCTTGTGGGACTCCTGCCTTGATTAGCTGGAAGGAGAATGAGGCTGGAGACAGCCCATGGCTCACGAGGAGAGGTAAATTTGCTGTTGGAATAAACCCGCGGGTCAAATTCTGGAAGGATTTCTGATTCCGGAAACAACCCGCGATTCAGAAGGAATAGGTAAGATGTAAGTGAAATGGTAACAAGTTTATGTTTGGATCAAGTGTGAGCTAGTGAAGCGAGCTGGGGCATTTTTATTTGAATACGCTAACCCCCATGTCCCCAATGCCCTCTCTCCCATATGGCCTGACCGGCCAGGGTGATTTTAACGCACTTTTCGTCCGGGCTCTCCAGATTGCTCCATTTGACATTGTTTATTCGTAAAAAGTAATAAATTATAAAATGGTAGGACAAGACATGGCTCCCTCCAGGTTTTTACCAAATAAACAAGAAATATATGGGGGGTCAGCTGAACTGCAGGAGTCGACTCCACAACTAATTTGCAACAACTTTCCTCCCTTAACATTTTTTGTTAACCCACTTAAAAAACGAGTTTTTTCAATTTAAATTTTTCTTATGATTTTGACCTTACGTCACTAAATTGGTCATAACTCCCTTAATTTGCTGTGTAAGTTAAAATTTGAGGGTACAGTTGCTAAATTTCCTATTGGACTTTAACTCATAGAACTGAGTTCATTTGGTATGATGAATTGTATGTGTTTTTAGGGGTGGAATTAGCCAAAGTGTAAAATTGGGTTATAGCGGGATTTGGGAGATATGCAAGGGTTACCATTTGATTCAGCATAAAAAATACGTTTACACCGACCCCTAACTCGTATTTTCATAGACGGTCATTTTTCAAGAAAAACCTCGATTTCATTGAAAAAAAAAAAAAAACATTATTTTTCAACATAGTTTTCTCCCCTAATTAGCAAAGTTAGAGTAAAATTGAATACACTGTTATAAAGTTAAGATCTTGGCGCAGCTTTACCGTTCTTGCATCTTCAAAAAATATTGGTTCTCATAGTTCAATACTCGACTGAAAAAACTCGAGGTAGTGGGATTTTTCATGTCTGAAACCTTAATTCTAAAAAAGGTCAGGGATCAATCCAATAGGGAATTTAATGCTCTTTCCAACGGTACCCTTCAAATTTGAATTTACACGGCAAATTGAGGGAATTATGCTCAATTCAGTGACGTAAAGTCAAAATTGAGGAAGAAATTTGAAAAAAAAAAAATCGCTTTTTAAGCGGTTAAAAAAAAATTGTTAGGGGACGAAAGTTATTGCAAATTCGTGGTAGAATCGACTACTGCCGTTAGGCAGACCTGTTTTGTATACACACTGTATATAAAAAATGTACATAGGTATATCCAAATTGATATGGGTAAAGTTAAGTTTTTGGATTAAAAAGATGTCATACAAACATCGACCCAGTGCAGACAATAATATGAGGTGATAGAGAAAATAGCATACTAATAATAGTTTTCGAGTACTCTGCACTTACCCATCACAGTTTTGAACTTCTTGAGGCAAGAACCCCAATGAGGTCTTTCAGGGTAATAAAGGCCTCACATCCCTCATACAGGGCCTTCGTGCTTGGGGTTGAAAAACCCTTCCCTGAGTTTTCTTATATTTACGGAAACTCTAGTACAGCTAGTTTTACCAACCCCGCAACGGGAGGGAATTCACCTCTACTCCCAAATATTTGAACCATTGGCACAAGTTCCAGTAATCCGTATATGCACAGCCAAATTTGGTAAATTAATGTTAGAAATATTTAGACGCTCCATCAACTTACTTCACCATCATGAACAATCAAATCAATCGAGTCTTGTACAACATTTTGAAAAACTTTGTTGTGATGAGCAGCCGGTATGATGTTCCCCATGAGATTCTTTTCTATCGACATGAGCTTTTGAACGGCAATCACACACATCAGGTACGTTTCCATTTCCTGTTCGTCAACCACATCTTCCCTGTTTTCTGAAAGTTAAAAATTAAACTTGATTCATCAATTGAATAAATAAAAACAAGGAAAAAAATGCTGCAAATTATTACTTAAATATTGTGCATAATCGAAATATAACAGGAGGATGTCACCTACCGGAGGAAAATAAATACAAAAGATATTGTAGTATACACCCGGACCCGTGAAATCATGTTAGTCTTATCTGGCCTGGGGAGGTGTCCCCCCTCACCAGGCCAGCATTTATAAAACAGCCAAGAGGGCCACTGAAATATAACACTTCTGACTTCTTGGAGTTATCATTCACTCTATCCTGCATCCTTAAGAAGCTATCATTACACTGGTGACACCCGACGTGATCTCTGTGGCCTTCCGATTTCCACGACGGCCCCCCGTGATGGAGATGCCTTTGAAGCCTTGCTAACCCTGGTTCTTTACCTTCTACGCCCTTGCCCTGCCATCGCTACGACTGACAACGCTCTCCCACCGCTGGCACTCCCACCACACGACGCTGGCTTCTCTCTGCCGTTCGTCGCTCGACATCGATCGTCCCTCAACATCGCAGCCAATCTCAAAGCTTCCCCCACCATGGAAAGCTGCCTGCTCAAAGCGCCTGATCCCTACCTCTGCATTATTCACGCCTAGAGATACTCTGCCACAGGGCTTATAAAACGCCAAAGACCACCTTCCTCGAGACATTCATTCTCACAGCCTCCAGCGGGACACATTGAGCCTCTCAAGACTCAACGGTAAGCAGACTACCAGCTCTTACTGCGGCCTCCAATCGAGCTTCCTGACTTCTACACACCATCAGGACACCTAGAGGAAACTCCCTGATCAAGAGCTCTCTCCACTCTCTGGGGCTTACTACCAGTAGTCAACACGTCTTTGCGTATATCGATATAATCAAGAATGAACTTCACAAGTTCGTTTATTCATAAATTATTGTTATTATTATTATTTTATTTATTTATTTTTATTTTACTATTGACATTCCTTGTACTCACCAACTGCAAACCAGTTTCCAGGCAGGCATAAATATAAACAATCAGATTAACAAACATTTAAACAATAATTGAATTTACGCAACAACCAAAAATGTCTGCCCCGGTGCTCCAGAATGCCTGAAAAATGACCTGAATGTTCTCGTAAAAAAGTGACCCAGTGATCCCCATTCTCCACAGTGATCCGCCAAAGAAAAAGAGCTTGCTCCAAGTCACCTGAGTGATGCCATAGGGAGAAATGCGAGAGTGAAATCAAAGTAGGGTTGGTCATTTATGGACAACAATCGATTGTTACGATCCTATCGATCAATCAATTAGCAATGAAACTTTTTAAATAGGTACCTTATTTTTCTCAATATTGTTCACAATAATTGGGATTGGGAAGATTACGAATTTAAATATGACGCATATTGTTGCCAATTTATAGAATTAGTTTTGATTTGGAATTTTGTGAAAAAGAAAAAAATCTGATCAAAGTTAAGTGAAAGGGAAAACAAAATTTCGAGAGCCCTAATTGCCCTTTATTTTTTTGAGAGCCCTTTTCAGACCTTTAATTGATTTTACTCAATCAGGCTTAGGGACCTACTGCAATGTGTGATAACTACAACCCCTTTTCAAATGTTATTTGACGTATTCATCTTAATTTGAAGTCAACTAAACCTTATTGTTAGATGTGCATTTTAATTGAGTAGAATTATTACATTATTGGCCCAGTCTGTAACCCATTCCTACCTTGCTCCAATGGTTATGATGAAACAATAAGGTACCAATGGGGAAGATTATTGAGAACTTCGTGTTCATTGGTGTTTCATAAGTTTCACCGCAAATAATTGAATGAATCCAAATCCCTTAAAGGGGCCGTTTATCAATCACAGATAAAGCCCAGGCAAACTCTACATACCTAGCGGCCTCGGATAACTTCTCGTTGGCTGTTTATCAACTCACATTTATCTGCACTGCAAGATACCGCTCTATCTGCTTGGTATCCTTACCTAATACTCATCTCCCTCAGTTAGCTATTTATCTAGTGGATAACGTTTTGTAGAGAGTAATGACGTGTAGTAGTAATAATAATAATATAATATATATTATAATAATATAAAGTCATAATGTACAACGAAGTTGACTTGATTGATTCCAATTTTTCAGAAGAGGAAACCATTCAATTCCTAGAATACGAATGAAGACCTTATTAGGTTCATCCTCGTCCGGATTATTTTAATATACTCGATGTTTATACGTATATACGACGATGTTCGTGCTGGAGTTGACTGAAGGGAAATTAGAATCACGCAGTGACAGAAACAACTCTATATAGCCGATCACAAAACTTCTCCTTACGCTCAGATTCTATGGTCTTGGTAATTAGTTCCTACCTAATAATAGGTTTGTTCGCTGAGGCCACCAAACTAGTTTGCAACCCACTTGAGGTGTTCGCAGTGTTCTCTGATCATCAGAGCTCCGCCCCCCCCCCCCCTCAGTCATTGCCTGTTTGCAGAGGTTTCCAACCCAGTTGGCTGAAGTGGCGCATGCGCACTTGACCAGTCTCCAATGAGTTTAAAACGGTTTGCAAGTCACTGTCAATCGCCTCAGCGAACAAACCTAATGTAGCATAAAATGACAATTGAGATCCCTTGGCATCGGAGATGAAACAGAAAGCTCAGGAGTGTTGTTGTTGTTGGGTTGTGGTATACCTATCTACTTTTACCCATGGACGTCACAAAGAACTAAAAATACCAGTGTTGTAAGGCTGTTTTGTGGGGAAACTGCAACGAGGCGCCGAGATAGGTAACAAAGTAGCACTTTGGCCTCCTCCCGACCTCACCCTGTTGGCTCAAACTTAATATTCTTAGCATATCCTAGGAGGGGCATACCCCCGAGTCGTCTGATGCCAATTATGTGACAGTAAATCGATTCTATATAAGCTAAAATGAGGCGTCAAAATACTTGTTTTCGGCTTTTCTCATTTTTTTCTTCTTGTATCACCTCGTTGTTTTGCCCGCCCACTTCTGCCAGTTCTCCTCAACCAATTTTCCTGACATTTTAAACATGGACTACATTTGACCTGACGAAGTGCCTTTTGGGGCTTTGGAGCCGCTACAACCAAGTTCTGATTAGCTGAGTAAATTAAATTCCCTCCCATTCACCTAAGGGAGTTGAAACTTGATAGAGAGACTCTCTCGGACATCAAGATACGAATAAACTCAGGGGCTCTCTTTCCTTATTAGCTGAGTGAGCTAAATTCTATCCTGTTTACTCTAGGAAGTTGAATTTTGGTAGAGAGACTTGCTGGAACATTTTGAGAGGAATGAATTGATGGGCTCTATGTTGATCTATTTTATTTTTTTTTTTTGTTTTTTTTTCAAACAACAATTGCTATTTTATTGATTGAAAATCGGGCGAGCGGTCGGGCGGGTGGGCTTCGCAGTCACCTCTCTTGATGGTCCTTCAGTCGTTACTTTCTTTTTTTCACGCTCTAGGGTAGCCTTGTCAACACGTGGATTCAGGCCTCCAGCAAAGGAAGGGGTGCCCAGCCCCAGCCCTTCTGATATTACTGGACCGGACATGTTGTATTGAAGGCGCCGTCTGCCCCCCCTCAGTCGTAGCGAAACTGCCCGAATCACTGCCATCTGGATCTTGACGCGTACCCAACCGGCGATCTGAGATCGAGGCTTTTCCCACTTTTCTGCAAGTGCCTCGGTCAGCTGTTTTTGGAACCTCGAAAATTCCCGGTGGAGTACCCCCTCACATGAACACACGAGGGGAGTGAAGGAGGCCCGGAGATCCTCGGCTGCTTCGTCGTACTTCCTATGTTTTGCCCTTGCGGCCTCGCCTGAAACATCGGACCAGGGTCGGGATGAATACGAGGGGGCGTCGGCGTTGATCACTCTGTTATCGAAAAACGCCACCCTCGCTCTCTCCCAAACCCCCACTGCCTTTACATCAGCGATCAGCCCCGGAACCCCCTCTGCTCCCTCCCGCAGCACTGGTTCGGTTGCGACTCCCTGCCACGCAAGGCTGGCCATTCTAGCCACCTCGTCGCGAACCATGTCGTGGCCATACTTCACTAGGCCGCCTTTCTTGCAATTCAATGCGTGGTTCGTCGACATATGTCCACTGCAGCCATCACAGATTGAGGGAAGTCCAATTACCTCCTTTCCATACCGTAACGCAAGAGCATCTCGGAATTGGGTGGCGGACAGGTCCAGATTGTCGCTTGTCAGGGGAATAGCTGAAAGCCACTGTGAAGCATTCCCCTCGACGATCCTCTGCACCGTGTGCTTCACCGTTTCAGGAAGTGACGCAATGATCTGCTGGCTTGTTTCTGCATGCCTTTTCTCCCCCGCCGGGTCCTTTCTGCTTCCAACTCCCCCTGCATATGGGCCATGTGCTGCTCCCCTGAGAACTCCCCTTCTCCAGCGACGCCATTTGCCAGAATTATTGTCGCCTGTGTTGATGTGGAGAATGCATAACCCGCCGTT
Organism: Adelphocoris suturalis; assembly: GCA_030762985.1. Lineage (NCBI taxonomy): Eukaryota > Metazoa > Arthropoda > Insecta > Hemiptera > Miridae > Adelphocoris > Adelphocoris suturalis. Next base: position 181,772,861 of record CM061040.1, read on the forward strand.
GCCACCGGATCTTCTAGTGCAAGGCCCCCATGTTTCACTGGCAGCGCCACTAGCCTCTGTTCTTCCTGGCTCACCGCCTGTCCAAATATCGCTGGTACCAGCCTTTCCCGGATCGCATCGCGGAGGGGGGCCAATTTTTCAGAACAATCGCCAACCACTCGCTGAACGTACCCCCACTCCCGCTGCAGTGACTTTGTGAATGCTACGTACACCGCCTGAGGACTCTCCCTCGCATGCTCTGCAAACATCTTCACATAGTCGACCCACTTTTCGACTTTGGACTCGATGTACTCTTTCTTTTCATGCGAGGGACCCAGCACTCCCCCTAGGAACCTATGTGACCTCACAATGCTGATATTGGCTAAACAGCCTGTTGGCCTGCTCTTCCATCCCTTCCTTCACCACTAGATAGCTTTTTGCGGGCTCTGGATGGTATCCCCATTTTGGTCCCTCCTCCACTAGGAGGCGGAGCCAAGTTGCTACCTCTTCCAGCTTTCCTCCACAAGCCGCATCATCCGCATACCAGTTTTGCCGCCAGGTTGTACCTTTTAGCTTCCGGATGAGGGGTAACGTACCAACTGCGTACATCAACATACCCAATGGGTCGCCTTGGGTTGTACCTTCGCGGCTGAGGATCCTTGCCTCGCTCCCCCGAAACAATGTCTCTGGGTAGCCTCTGTAGGTGTTAAAGAGGAACCGTGAGCAGCGCGGCCAAAGGACTCGGGCGTTCCAGAGGGCCAGGGGGCGGCTGAGCATATTGAATGCGTTTGCTGCATCCATCATGAGGACCCCTTCACATTCTTCATCCTCGAATAGTTTGTTGAACCCGTGGACGCCCCCCTCTACTCCTCCTTTTGTTCCTGCACATAGCTGGTCGGCCCCACACTCATCCCGCAGGTCTTCACCAGTTAATCTTGCCATGGTAGACGAGCACACTCTGTGCAGAACCTCTCCTACCCCAATTGGTCGGACGCCCGGCTGCTTATCCAGGGCCACCCCTCTGCGAGCCAGCAGAGATCTGATGGAGTCCCACTCTACCACTGTATTTGCTAGACGTCGGGTCAACGCTGCAGCTGCCTCCCGTAAGCGAATGCTCTGGGTCCCATATCTCAGAAACATGTCTCGCCACTGTTCGGCGTCTGTCCCGCTTGGGCCTGCACTGCCTCGCAAGTGGCGGGCTGTGAATTCTATGTGGCTTGCTGTGACGTTCACGTCAACCAACAACGGCAGCTCATCAGGTGTGGTGAAGGAATCCAGTGAAGGTGGTTTCTGGGGTGGGTGTTTTCTTTCTAGTGCCTCGAGCACCGTGCCTCCCCCCTCTAGCTGGGAATCTGGACGTAGAATGGCGCCCCCTGAACGACCTGTTGCCCACCCTGTCGCGTCCCTCAATTTGGGTAAGCTAAATTATCTCCTATTCACCCTTGGAATGTAAACAATTGATAGGGAGCTTTTCTAGGGCATTAAGGTATGCACAAAATTACGGGTTCTATCCTGATCAGCTATATGAGCTAAATTCATTCCTGTTCACCCTAAGAAATTTAAATTTGACAGTGAGCTTCTCTTGGATAACAAAAGTCGAACGAAATGGCTGACTCCATTCAGAGCAGCCCGTACATTCTAACCTTTTCCTCCTAGACCACCAAAAATGTGTGATATCCACCCAAAAAGACACTGTGTACAAAAGATGCCAAGCCACAAAATGCATGATATCATCCGATTTGGACCAAGCCAATAGTCGCGTTCTCTCACTCTTTCTGACTGCGTTTGGGAGTTTGACGCTTCTTCAACGGCTTGGCCAACTTTCGCCAATTACACAATAAACACCATTAATGTTCTCCAAACATAGTGGAGAAGATCTCCTTCAAACTCACTTCCCTCATTTTCATTTATTTCTACATAAGGAACAGAACCCATGACCATCGCATTACCTACTACTGCAGAGCTCTATAAATTTTAAAACAAGACCAGTACGAAGTATGTAACACTGTTTCATACCTTTCTAATCCCATTTTGTGGCTACTACTTCCATTCCATTATGAATATCGTTCTCTTGAAATTATATCATACAATGACATTTGCATTACGTATACTTCTTTAAAATGGAGAGCTAAAGTGGGCTGTAAAGAGCACTGTACTAATCCATAATAATATTCAAGAATTCACATCCCCATACCATTTATAAATGAAATATACCCGTATTATTTATCAACATTAGGAATATATTTTCAATCTTAATGAGATGTGTGAATCCACCAACACTTACCAGTACGGTTGTGCAATCGGCGAAAATCGGCTAAGCCGTTGAAGAAGCTTCTCACTCCCACACAAAGCCAAAAAGTCCAGTCATGCAGCATGACCCCAAGAGCGAATTTTTGAAGAAATCTTCGACATTTCAGTCGCTATTGATCGTGTAGAGAAATTTTAGTTTATGATTTTGATAGACAAACATGGAATCGGAGGACGGAAACTCATAGAGTTAACAGAGTAAACTCATCAATTGTGATTACATTTTTTTTTTTTTTTTTTTTTTTTTTTAACAAGCACCTACTACCTACGTTTTAAACAGCATGGTTCTAGGATTGGTTATACAGGGATACTTCCATAAGAGTAGTTCAATCTGAATTTGGACAATGTTTCATGCAAATATTACCGATTTTTACAACCAGCGAACGGCATTATTTCGATTTTTGACTGATTTTTCAACTTTGAAATTTTATAGGAAATTTTACGCTGATTCCGAATATACCACATGTTAGTATGCTGAAAAAATTATTTCGCACAACAAATCGCAAAAAACAGGCTATTTTGAGATTTTTGACTACATTTTTGAAAATTTCAACCCGAAGATGTAATCCGATCATGCTGGCCAACGAACTTGAACTTTCGTTTTGTGACCTTAACATTTTAAAATTTGTTTGAAGTTTCTAGCACGATTCTACGGACAGTTATCGTCTGGAATGACACATACATACATATATACATACATACATACATAAAAAAATGCGTTAAACTTCAAAATATAATTCAGAATAGCCTGAAACGGATTTCTGCATAAAATTTTTTCAAAAATTCACATTCTACACATTTTGAGGCGAGAGCAATAGCTCAATTTTCTTCAAAAATTCGCTAAAAGAGTGAGAGTAAGACTTGGCCCAAATTGGATATCATGCATTTTGTGGCTTGGCATATTTTGTATGAGGAGTGTCTTTTTAGGGGATATCCAGTACTTTCTGCTACGCTTTTAGTAGTTGATTTTTCTGTTGATAAATGTTGATCACTCACAGGAACAAACAGTGAATGGTGGATTATACTATGGAAGGCTGCGTGGTTATGGGCTTTAGGGTCCTATGGATGTGCCATCCATAAGTGTCATAACTACACATGTATCTTTTCTATAAATGGAAAAATCATGCTCTCTTTCCAAAGATAGCCTTTTGTTGGGTTCCTAAATGAAAAATAGGGGACCATGTCACAATAGACAAGGACTGTAGGCCTCAGTGACAAGGGGCTCCTACCCACTCAAATTTAGAAATAAAATGAAATAATTTTAAAAAAATACCCTCAGTTACCTTCATATAATTCCAACGGATCATTAAAATGGTTCATTTATAGTAAAATTATACTGATATTTGGCAGTACATAAGCATTACCTAAAGCGATAGTAGCTCTCCTTCCACCAAGCGTGAGGCCAGTCGAACTCTCCAAGGTTTGTGATGCTTTCAGTAACATTTTATTGGCTTTCTTCTCGAACCTATAATCACATACTTCATAATGAAGACTACAATTTTATTCTGACTCAGAGGGATAGAAATTAAATTATTGGCTAACCTAATTCTTAGTTAACATAATATTTATTTGTTATTCATGTTACTTTATATTTATGTTTTTTTTTTTTTTAAATACACAATGGAATATATGTATTTAAATAACTCACAAATATTGTGGAACAACATAACATGAGAACATTGAAACTGAAATACTAACACAGCAGTAAATCGTCTAGAAGTACTCCTTCCCATGTTTTCATGCCGGCTTTGGAATTTCGGTCGCTTTAAGAGAAAACAGAAAGAGTTGAGCAAAATGATTTACAAAATCCACGAGAACAAAATAATACATGAAATTACAAAAAAGGCCTCTAAAAACAGCTGATGTTGAAGTACTAAAATGCACGAGTATTTCAAAACAGATTTGTGAGTAAAGAAAAACCAAAATGTTAAACCTTTAAACGTATGTACTCTGAACTTGGTATTAGAACCTCATAAAACTGGATACAGCTTTCGTACAAGTACGCAACCACGAGAGACATTTTATGTCTTTGCGCCCCCTTTCCCCTTCCTATAAAACAACGTATTGTATTTTAGAGCCACTCAGCTGATCTGGGATCGGTCAGTTGTGTTCAGAAGTCCCTCAAGGGCCCACATACCAAATCGCAGAATCGTGGGATCATTAGGGAAGAAACTGGATTCTAGATCCACTCAGCTGATCTGGGATCGGTCAGTTGTGTTCAGAAGTCCCTCAAGGGCCCACATACCAAATCTCAGAATCGTGGGATCATTAAAGAAAAAACTGGATTCTAGAGCCACTCAGCTGATCTGGGATCGGTCAGTTGTGTTCAGAAGTCCCTCAAGGGCCCACATACCAAATCTCAGAATCGTGGGATCATTAGGGAAAAAACTGGATTCTAGAGCCACTCAGCTGATCTGGGATCCGTCAGTTGTGTTCAGAAGTCCCTCAAGGGCCCACATACCAAATCTCAGAATCTTGGGATCATTAGGGAAAAAACTGGATTCTAGAGCCACTCAGCTGATCTGGGATCGGTCAGTTGTGTTCAGAAGTCCCTCAAGGGCCCACATACCAAATCTCAGAATCGTGGGATCATTAGGGAAAAAACTGGATTCTAGAGCCACTCAGCTGATCTGGGATCGGTCATTGTGTTCAGAAGTCCCTCAAGGGGCTACATACCAAATCTCAGAATCGTGGGATCATTAGGGAATCTCCGCGTAACGCTCCCCCGCGTAACGCTCTCCGCGTGACGTTCCCCCGCGTGACGCTCCCCCGTGTGACGCTTTTTCATTTATGTCCCATAGTAAAGACATAAAATGTCAAAAGTTCCAGTCATGCAGCATGATTGTAAGGATCGAATTTTCAAAACATTTACAAAAACGTAAATGTAAGTTAAAAATAGGCAAAAACTCGGCGCTCCGCGCCTCGCCAGGGGGCAAGCCCCCTGGACCCCCGGTTACCTCTATTGACATATTTCGGACGAAATTATTGAAACACAGAATGTGTTTTAGCTCACGCGTTTCACATAAACCCGTCTTCAATCTTCGGTTGAAGATTGGTTAACTTCCTCCCACAATTTCGCTACTTTCCTCCAACTAAATCAGAATCTTATATAATCACCGCGTCATAACAAAATATCGCATAGGTTACACCAGGTTACACGATCCTTAGTTCCGTATCATCGGTATCCATGTTGTCGTCCCAGATTTTGTTACGAAATTTCGTTAGCTTTTTTGGCTAGTTAGTCCATGGCTAAAACACATTCTGTGTTAAAAACTCTATTTTTACAGTTATCAGAAGGTTATTGGGGAATTTGGATCAATGTGAAAAAAGAAAAACTCGGCGCTCCGCGCCTCGCCAAGGGGCAAGCCCCCTGGACCCCCGGTTACCTCTATTTACATACTTCGGACGAAATTATTGAAACACAGAATGTGTTTGCGTTGTCGCGCAACCAAGTGACAACCAAACAAGCGTCATTGTTTACTATTCATTTATAACATCAATTTATATAGTTATAGTATGAAACTACGAAAATTGCGTTGTCGCGCAACCAAGTGACAACCAAACAAGCGTCATTGTTTACTATTCATTTATAACATCAATTTATATAGTTATAGTATGAAACTACGAAAAAAAATACGAAATAAATTCGTGATAAATCAAGAGCTTTCCAACGAATGGTGAACGATTTCTGTGCGATTAAAATGGCGGAAATTCCATTTCCCTACCAACGGCTCGGTTGTACGTGAAAATCATCCGTCACACATTTCGTTACCATCCCGCGTTCCATTTTCGGCTAGTTAGTCCATGGCTAAAACACATTCTGTGTTAAAAAATAGAGGTGGATTCAGCAAAAAATTTTCTACAAATCTAGCCCAATTATTATTTTTTTGGATAAAGTTCGTGATGAACAGGAAAATACACCGTAAAGTTGAAATAAAAAACCATAAAAACGTCGAAAAATCTAAAAAATCGCCTAATCAGAAAAAAATGGAAAACCGATTCGGATTCAGCACCCTCGAAAACCCCCATCCATGATAAAATGAGGCCAGCAACATTCAGGTCACGTTTTTTGTAGAGCAGTAAAATAAATAAATAAATAAAATGGACAGCACTTGAGAGCACAATAAATAGGTCAAATTACAAAAATATGCTTGAAAAAATCACAAATATGGCAAAAACCGGTTAGGTTAAATTTACATTTCCTATTGGAATATTAGGTAGGCATCTACTGGAAAAAAAAGTTCATGAACTAAGAAATAGAACATTTAAAAATGTATGCACAAAATTTACTAAAATTTTATTAATAAAAGAGCTAAAAAATCGATAAAAATTACAAAAAACAATAAAAATTAAAACATGAGGCCAGAAGAGTTTTTGCTGACACAGGCATAAAAATAACGAACTCACAATGGTTTTTGGGGGGATTTGTGGGTCCCATTGAATCAAAACGAGACTATATAAAAGCTAAAGTGGAAAAATGGGTTATCAAAACTGAGAAGTTCATACAAGCAGCCAAAAAAAGTCCACAAGCAGCATATGCTGCATTCACCAAATCATTACAGTTCGAATGGGGCTATATAAATGAGAGTGGTTGATGGGTGCGAAGACGACTACAGGCCTCTATGGAACACAATCCAACACAAGCTGATGCCAGCCAAATGGGGTGGTTTGGGAATAAAAAATCCAGTGCAGTCAGCACAACAAGCCTACCGGGCCTCTATGCGAGCAACAGAAGAAATCGTTACCTCAATCCAAACAGGCAGGTCCCTCAACTACATTGATCACCTAAACAAAGTGGCCAATGTCTTGAGAAAGGAAAAAAAAAACTTCTGGATGAAGTCACAGCCCGTAGGAGTGCAGAACTCACGAGTAGACAGCAACCATTACAAAAACGAGTTACAGAACGGGTCCAAAACAATTCCCAATGGCTGACAGTGTTACCCATGGCGACAGATGGTCTTGATTTGTCTCCAACACAATTTAGAGATGCCCTAGCTCTACGTTATGGACACACCCCACTCGAACTTCCAAACAGATGTGACGGTTGCGATGCCTCTTTCGACCTCAACCATGCATTGAATTGCAAGAAGGGGGGGGGGGGGGGGGGTCTCTCTCGTAAAAAGAGGACCCAAGTGTTAGGGTGGGTTAAGGTACGAACCCAAGTATCAATAATCAGAGCTGTATCTCTTCGACTAAGGGGCACAAGAAAGGTTATTCGATCGCTTGGATTGGAGGACGGAGCTGGAATTCCCTACATGGAAGACTGAAGAGGAGAGGGATTTCGAAACAACGAAAGAGAAAAAATCACGTGAAGAAAACCTCCCTGTCTCGATAAACCCAATAACTCATATACAATACGTTCTAAGGCAATAAAAATTAAAAATCATTGTTGGGGTATCAAAATGGTATTTAGAACATGTTTTTTGCTATTAAATTTATAAATAACAATTTATTTGCACACAAACTGCTCAAATTTCAAAGCAATTCAATATAAAATATGACACGATAATTTACAACAATTCGCTCATAAGATCATGGTCCTGCACGTCTGGAACTTTTTGTTTCTTATAGGTAAATATTATTATAATTTAGAAAAAAAAAGAAAAAAAGTATTTAGCTGTACCAGGTTGGGAGAGTGATGACCGCTGTTTGATTTCTCTTGGTCGACTAGATGTTTGATTGACTTGAGCATGGCGTCACTCCGAGCTCTGCTATAGTGTTCCAGGACTAGAGTGTTGCCTTGAGCAAGCAACCATGAACACATGACAGCCAATTCTGAAGATACATATTCGTTGATCCCTCCATAACTTCCCACGGATATGTCATCTCCACTCACTGAAAGAACGGATTAATCTGACATTGAAGATCTATTAAGTGAATGCTATTTGCCAACAGTTACTCGTTTGAATGCAACTTGAAAGCGATAAATTTCTATTCACAGATTTATATCCATAGAAATACTCAATATTCGCATATTTCGACAAAACTGTTTTGATCAACATAGGTTAGGGAGGCATTGACATGTTGTAAAATGTGTTTTGTTCATTAGTACAGAAAATAAAAACAAAACAAATGTTTGGCTGGATGAGAGAACACTTTCTTCATATCATCACTTCTTAGATACAAACATATTATACTTGAAGGTATAATCACTATGCATCACAGCAACAATAAATTTCAAAATGCAATTAATTGTACATAAAATTAAATGAACATGAAACAATTGATGGGTTGATTTTAAGCGTAATAGAAATCAAGAATCGTAATAGAAATCATACCATGAAATCAAATATGAGCCATGAACGATATAATCCCTAAAACCTACATAATTATTCTGAAGATATGAGCCACATGTTCACCTTATTTTTACTAAAACAAGACGATTTGCATGTGAAACGAAATGAATACTAGTCAATCTGTGACTAATCCAATGGTCAAAATTCAAAATCCGGATTCATAACCACACCTTAGACGTGTTACGTATTGGATACGTACCATGGATGATAAATATAACCGTATAGTTAATATTATCTGAAGGAAAACATTGTAAGAATATCATTTTCAAAGAAATATAAATAGAATGGTGGCTCGTCTGCTGTGGAGGCTGAGGGAAATGAGGAGGAGGAGGAGGAAGCAGCAGATGATTCAGAAGATCGAAGATAAGGTTGTGTGTATTCATTTTCAAGCTGTTGCATGGGGACACACCCAGCCCCGAGTACCTTGAAGGCTTCTTTACCTTTGGGCGCTCGGTGCGGCTACACGCCTTAAATGTGGTGCCCCACATGTCCAACTCTATGGGTCATTCTCTGAGGATTTCGGGCTCAAGAGTATGGAATTCCCTACCCCTGGCTTGTAGGTCTGCTACAGAGCTTTCCACCTTTTGGAATCTTATTGAGCGGCACTATGGCATCACGGGGTATTAGCGATCTCCACACCCACCCAGTTGAACTTATTTGTTTTTTGTTTTTTTTTTTTTTTTTGTTTTTTTTTTCTATTATTATTTATTTATTTCATTTTTTCTTTACTCGTTTTGTTCAGAGAAGTTTTTTTTTTTATATTGCCATTCATGTATAATTCAATTATTTTCTGTATTTTTTATTTTATTAGTGCAGTCTTTTATTTTAAGGCCAAGAATGTATTTATCTAAAAGTTAATTTTTTTATGTTACGACTAAGAGAGCCCTTGAGGCTTGTGTAACAAGTGCCAATAAATAAATTCTTACTTACTTCTTACTTAGATACACTGGAGGAGACACTGGCGAGTTGTACTGTTAATTTTTCGTTCAAGGAGTAAGGGAGGACATTTTGAGCTCATGTGTATGGTAAAGGGACTCGGGGGGAAATGCGGAAAGGCACCAAGCTGTGCTAGGGGGTCTTCTATCATCCAGGGACAGAGCATATGTAGGGACTGGTAGACTAACAGTACCGGACTGCTTGAGAAGAACAAACCTAGGAGGAGGTCAAGAGGACACTTGAGAGACTGTTTAGGCCTACGTTGACCATATTTCGATCCAGGTTTGACTTGAATGAGAGTGTGATTAGAGGGTCCTTTCTTCATATGAGGCTTTGAACTAACAAGGTCCGCTGCTAGGGGCGCTAGGGGATGAACTACCAAGAAACATAACTTACCCCTTGTTGAGACCTTGCATCACCTCTTTTAGCGAATTTTTGAAGAAAATTAAGCTATTGCTCTCGCCTCAAAATTTGTAGAATGTGAATTTTTGAAACAATTTTATGCAGAAATCCGTTTCAGGCTATTCTGAATCATATTCTGAAGTTTAACTCATTTTTTTATGTATATATGTATGTATGTATATATGTATGTGTCATTCCAGACGATAACTGTCCGTAGAATTGTGCTAGAAACTTCATACAAATTTTAAAATGTTAAGGACACAAAACGAAAGTTCAAGTTCGTTGGCCAGCATGATCGGATTACATCTTCGGGTTGAAATTTTCAAAAATGTAGTCAAAAATTTCAAAATAGCCTGTTTTTCGCAATTTGTTGTGCGAAATAATTTTTTCAGCATACTAACATGTGGTATATTCGGAATCAGCGTAAAATTTCCTATAAGAATATGTATCAAGTTTTCAAAAATTTCAAAGTTGAAAAATCAGTCAAAAATCGAAATAATGCCGTTCGCTAGTTGTAAAAATCGGTATTTTATTTCATGTCAAGATTTGATGATGTTATGATAGGATACTGTCAAGATTTCAACTGCCTTCAATACTGACCACATTGGACATCGAAATCTATGAATATTTACCTACATTTGTCTTTAAATCTACAAGATTAGTTTAATAATAATGAAGTATGAGTACCACCTAATTATTTAATAATTTGATTCCATGTTTGTCCATCAAAATCATAAACTAAAATTATTTCTCTACACGATCAAAAGCGACTGAAATGTCGAAGATTTCTTCAAAAATTCGCTCATGGGGTCATGCTGCATGACTGGACTTTTTTATGTATGTATGTATGTGTCATTCCAGACGATAACTGTCCGTAGAATTGTGCTAGAAACTTCATACAAATTTTAAAATGTTAAGGACACAGAACGAAAGTTCAAGTTCGTTGGCCAGCATGATCGGATTACATCTTCAGGTTGACATTTTCAAAAATTTAGTCAAAAATTTCAAAATAGCCTGTTTTTTGCGATTGTTGTGCGAAATAATTTTTTCAGCATACTAACATGTGGTATATTTGGAATCAGCGTAAAATTTCCTATAAGAATATGTATCAAGTTTTCAAAAATTTTAAAGTTGAAAAATCAGTCAAAAATCGAAATAATGCCGTTCGCTAGTTGTAAATAGCGACTGAAATGTCGAATATGTCTTCGAAAATTCGCTCATGGAGTCATGCTGCATGACTGGACTTTTTTTGCTCTACAACTAGTTTCCTGTACCATCAAACTCATCAATACTGGTCAAAAATGAATATTTTATTATTATTTAAAAATTATTATAATAAAGAAACACACTAAAACAACTCCTGTCCATCACAACTGCGGTCATAGGCAACAAAATATGGGTGAATCTGTAAAGTCCTTGTTTACGTACTGCACTCTACATCGAGCTTCTCGTTTCGGAGCCCCATTGACTCAAGAATTTAGCCCAACACTGTAAATTGAGTGCATGTGTACAGTGGGCATCAGTTTTCCAATTTTGATGTCAAAGCTCACCAACAGTGGTAGAATGGGGAAAATAACGGAGAATTGTGAAAGCTGAAACAATATTAAAGTTAGTATTGCCCACGAAAAAGGTATGGATGGGGGTAGCTGTAGAATAGGTTGCTGTAGCGAGAGCGGGACTTTTCAATCAGCAGGCGCACTGGCTAGCTAATGGGTGTGGGTTAGTGGGGCTAGTGGGCCCAGCTTGAAGATGAACCTTAATAGGTCCAGCTCATCAGACGAGCGTCCATTTATAGGGGAATGACCAGTGTTAAACGTGGTGTCTCTTGCCAGCTCTCAACTAGGAAGATCACCTCCCAACAACATCCAACTATACCTATTTCTCAAGTCCCGTAAGAATCTTCTTCTGAAAACTGGATGTAGACCACCAGACAGTGAGATCTATAAAGGGCAGATACCTATAGAATGGGATAAGGAAGGTAAGTGGTACTAATTTATTGCATATTTGTAGTGCACAGCTCATTAAGATTTGAACTAAGTTGAGATACCTTACAAGTTGTCCCTTACAACTATCTGGTGCAAGTAACTTAGGCCTGACAGTAAAATTCTGACAGTCGACGTCTGAAGGTTTTCCAAAACCAGGAGTCTCCAAGGCAAGAGATGATGGGGGGGGGGGGGGGGGTTCTACCCTTTTAGTCAGTAAAACATCTCTCCATGAAAAAAGAGAAGGATACTAAAAATGCCTGAGACCAAAAATGCCTTGTCACCCCCCCCCCCCCCCCCCCAACAACTGTGTTGGAAAAATATTGATTGGATTTACGTCAACTACCACCACTCCCGATTTGTGATAGTCATCAGCTATCTTCCTAAAGCCCTGTACGAATTTGTACGATTGTACGATTTGTTGTTCGGAGTGGCAATACTTCAAAGGAATTGAGGTTTGGAGGAATGATACGGAGCCAATCCGCTTGTTGTTGGTTTTCCCAGGCGTATCAAAGGAAAGTTCGGAGCGGGGCGTGACTAGTGTGGAAGGGGTCTATGTTGCACCATACCATACCATTGTTGTTTAAATTCCCCTCCACTACCCGTCAACACCCTTCTCATAGTTTTGTTCATTATTTCCATTATTTTAGCTTCGTGTTTTTGTTTCAATGTGGTATGGACGTTTGGTATTTGTTTCAACATAGATATGGATTGGGGAAAAGAGTACAACCTCGAGTTTATTGATATGTACAAGGAGTACAAAGAACTGTAGGACCCAAAAATCCACTAATATAATAAACTTTGCCAATTTTATAAAATTTTGCCAATCCATCAACGCAGCCTACTTATTCCTTTTTCTCACAATATATCAATCAAAATGTACACTTGCTCTTGCGATGCTAAGACGAGATATCAATACAACTAGAAGTATACTCTATTCTCCCAATTGCTCTTCCAAACCCAATTTGCAAAGGTACGATGTTCGGAGTACTGTAATATCTTGAGTCCAAATGTTTGGATTGGAGGTACGGACGTTTGTTACAAGTGCTTATCCAGCTTTAGGGAAGATAGAATCTGACGATTTCGCTCCAGGAGAGGGGATTGCCTAACGAGAAACGTGAAAACTACTTGGAGTTAGCGATCCTTCACCCATCCAAGTATTCACCACAATCGACATTGCTCAACTTCCTTGACAAACTGGCACTGGAAATCGGAAATAGTAGACTGATTTTAAGATAGTACAGTAAACCAAGAATGTTTGGTAGCCTGGAGTATACCTACAAGAGCCACCATGAACTTGTAATAAATGAGTGGACAAGTGAATGAGTCTAGCTGTCGAGCCAGTGCTGAAAAAACTAACTGACACATACGTGAATGTTGAATCTCCATAATTTGGCCGAGAGGAAACCATAGAGCTTAAAGAGACTATCATGGAATCGAGTCATGCAGTCCTATTGAGTATGTTCCTGCATCCATTTGTGAAAAGTGGCAGGACAGTGTTCATTTTTTAAATTTGAAGGTAAATTAATACCTATAAGAGTGTAATAATTCAACTACCATCGACCCACCAACATAGGGTTTTAATATTATTATTTCAACTACTTGGTAGAGTAACAACATAAGATTGACACGCACTGAATGAAGTAGGAAGATGTAGTACAGAATCATGGTTCTTGAAACTGCAACACTTCGCGTACTTTTCATATACTCGACATATGCAACGTAATGCAATGCAATAATTCGTAGTAACAGGAAGTTCTTACAGTTCAAAATCAAAAACAAACATGAAGAGTTAGCTAACAATCAAGAAGCACAAACAGAAATCCATAACAGTTTCAGTATAGATGCCACACAACAGAATGGGCCAAGGCCCAGGGCACGAGGTCAGTGGATTCTCGTCGATGCTTACTCATTTTGCCTCTCTTTCTTTCTGGGTAGTCTTTCAACGACCAAATCTGAAGGGATGGCCTCCTTGCAGATTGAGCTCCAGTGAAGTTCCAGCTCTCCATGAAGGAGGACCGGGGTCTGGGGGAGTGACCAGGAGTTCCACGAGCAGTGGTCAGTGGATGGAAGCCAGGAAACAGCGAGTGTAAAACCTCTTCAACTAAATTATAAAACTCCGACATTCAACACTTGATCGTGACAAATTTTCAGTTCTATACTGATTCAAAAAGATACAATGTTTCAGTGTTACAATAATTCAAGTCAAATTCACAAAATCACGTACTTGACAGTCAAAAAATCTAAAATGCTGCAAATGACTATACAAAGTTAACGAGTTGAATAATTCACTTTAAAGATCTAACTTTTAGGTATGTGTCGAAGCTACACCAGAGCAAAGTTTGAATTGAAACCTGAGGATCCTGAAACGGAGCTACACTTAAGATATCCAGCTTTCATTTAGCAAAAAGTCGGAGTTTTGATTTTAAGTGGATACCACATTCCAAGGACCTAGAAACGCGTTTACACTTTTAAGAGGTGGCTACACGATTTGATAAGTTATTTCTACAAAAGCTTTGACTACTTTCATTATAGAGTTCAGTGACCTTAAGCCTAGTACGCACTGGGATTCTTTATTCGGACTCTTTGTCGCGGAGCTGCGTCTCGGACTCATTTTCTTGCATCCGGGACGCTCCGCGACATTGAGTCTTGCATCTCGTGTGTTGCGTTTTAGTATTTTTTGAGTCCCATTCGGAATGGGATTCTTTACACATTGTCGCGCAACATTGAGTCAGTGCGTACGTGAATATCGAACAAAGTGGGCCTCTCACCGGTGTGTCTTCGTTGTTATCGCTTTGTAGTTATCGTTGTTATGCTTGTAGCCAAAAACGGGTAAAAATTGTTAATTTTTTTTAGCAGAATTTTAGTCAAAAGAACATTATTAACAATAAACTAAAAAAACAAGAAATTTGTGCTGAAAAAAGTAGGTTCTTAAATTTCATTAATATTTGTCAAAAATGGATAAAAACAGCTTTAAAAAATCAAAAATAGCTTCATTTTTTCGAAAAATTCGCTAAAACATTTTTTGAATTGCCGAAAATTATTTAGAACAAGTTTATTTGCCACAAAATCGGTAGTGAATATTTCTTCCTAGTTAAAATCCTAAATTTTCAAAACAATTTAACAAAATGTAGGTACTAAGATAATTTACGAAAATCCGCTCATACGATCATGCTGCATGACTGGAACTTTTTACTAACGTATTAAGTCGTCTTATAAAATCGATTTGACATCAAATAGCTGGATTATCCAATTAACGCTGTTTCCAACGGTGGTCATATTTTTGATTTTACAGTGATCTCAAGTGGAGTTATGGTCGTTTGAAGGAAGAAAACATATCTTAAAAATGAAATTACTCAGAAAAACAAAGCATTAAAATAAATCTTTCGATCAGAAATGAGCTCTAGAATTGACCCATGAAGCAACATTACACCCTTCTTAGTGGCAGATGTGCTATCTAATGCAGATATAATAAAACATCATGTAATAATTTGTTGCCTTCTTCTTCTAGTCTTCTAAACATTTTGCTTCAGTTCAGGTCACGCTCTCATCTCTACTCTAGACACTCTGGGAACCTCATCCCCCCTTGTCTATGATGTCCTGCAGGCTGCTGCAGCTTTGTGGCCCGTCCACAAAAGATGATAATGGCCTCACGATATGGAAAAAACGGTTAAAAAAACCGAGTGTTAATGACGGGTCCACGCATCCACCAACGCGGTGGCTTTTTTTTAGTAGCATTTATTTTACTCCGTAGAGCTATGTAAAGTGCTACTGCGATCCCCGAAAGCGCGACCTCGTTCGACATGGCTCAGGTTCAAACTAGATGCGTACACGATTTGCAGAGCGACAATGTGGCGGGGCAAAGAATCTGAGACATGAATCCGAGCGTCTGCAACAAAGAGTCCGAACAATGAATCCCAGTGCGTACTAGGCTTTATTAAAGAATCTTGAGTCTGGCCGGCTGAAACTGGGGCAGAATCCCCTAGAATCGTAAGGATTCTAACCCAGCAAAAGGGCAAGTTCCAGTAGCTCTCTTCTTCAAGATCTCTCATTACATCCTAATGTAAGGCCCTAGGACTTTGGTGAAAGCTGTAAAGACACCTTCTATTACCAGAGTGATGCCACTTCAGGATCAGCAACCACACAAGAGGTGTTGAGTCGAATCGGTAGGACTTATGATTTCACTGGATACTTGAGTCCTGTGATCTTTGCCGTAGAGACGAATGTTTTTGTCATTCTCATTGGGCTTTGGAAAACCAACAAAGGCTGAAATGATCCTCAGAGATCTTCAGAAATCCATTAAAAGTGGATAGAAATTCTCCAGGAACTCGCCTTGTTGAAATCTATTTCTATTTCAAGGCACATTCCCTCTGAGTCTTGGTTTGGAGCACACCTAATGATATTTGCTGTTCTCAGTTCTCATGGAACGGGTGCTGTCATTTATCTGTGTCTTGAAACAAGAGTTGAGATATCCATTCACATGCTCAAGTCGAAAACAAAAGTGCATCCCCATTGCACCTGGACCATTCCTAGACTGGAAACAGGAACTCCATGACTCCTGGCTAAACTCATCAAGGACGATTCTTCTCATCCCAAGCAATCTCTGAGTTGATCAGATTATTTGTTTATCGGATTCCACAGCTATTCTCTCCTGGATTGAAAGGCTTCCATACCTTTTGAAAACATTTGCCTCCAATAGAGTGACTGGGATGACTGTCTTGATGCCGTATGGATACATATCAGTGGTGCAAACAATACTGTAGATCCTGCCAGTCGAGGCGTTCTTCCCTCGTTAATTTCATCGTCTTCATGGTGGAAAGGCCCCAGCTTTTTACATCACCCAGTTCAATCTCTGGCCAACACAACCAACTATTGATGTTTCGGTAGATCTTTCAGAAGCCAGATGCCACCTATAGACAGTGGTTTGGTACACTGAACCGTTTCAATAAAGTGATGGAATGTTCATTTTATTTTCAAGTTTCAACACATTCTCACTTGAGTATTTGATACGTTCTTTAAACCTCTTTATGAAACACCATAAGTGTCCAAAGATGCAGTGGTTGCTGGGTCCAATCGCAATGCAATATCGTGTAGCCCCTTTATTTTATGGTTGAGGTAACTCAACACCACCATTCTTCAAATGACATTGGATCCCTATGCAGAGAAAGTACATGCTCCAAAAAATTATGGTTATTGACTTACCTCAACGGGTTATCTCGAAGTGGTGGGTCGCCTGAGCTTCTCACTTCCATCCTCTTTGAAACACCCTTTATCATATACCCTTCTTACACAACGTCTTTGTGATGCATGGTGGACCCAAGCAAGTTCAATCTCTCAATCACTCATATTGGATTCCAACTATCAGAGGCTTGTTCCAGCAACACATTTTTCGATGTTTGCGAAGAAAGAAACAGTAAAACAATCTCAACTGCAAATGGCTGACCCCCCAGCTCAGCGTGTTACTACAGCTAGTTGCTTCACCCACATGGGTGTTGGTTTTGGTGGACTATTGATGATACAAATGAGTCATCTCATCTGGGGATCGAAGTGGTTGAGTGTGTTTGCATGGTGAGAAAAGCTATGTGTCTGGACAATGGCACTTCTCTTTCAAAAGAAGACTGATCAACCTGCCTGGATCGTTCATTGCCAGACATAGGCTTCCCAAGCACATCTATTCTGACCAAGGGAACAACTTCCACGGTGCTTCAATTAACTGACATCAATCAAATCCTAGAGCTAACTGACACCAATCAAATCCTCCAGAGTTTTTCTTATAAATAGCCACACTAACTTGCTCAGAGAAAAGTAGCATGGATCTTATATCCTCCATTCAGCTCTCATTTAGGTGGCCTGTGGAAGAGTAGAATCAAATTGGTGAGAAAAAAATGGGGGAAAAAATCTGTGCAAAACCATAGATTAATGGCTTACCGTAGAGGATTCCATTACTATTCTCAACTGGGTTGAAGCCATCTTGAGTTCCAGGACTCTTGCAGAGCTTCCAAACTCTCCAATGGATGGATTTGACACCCTTATGCCTGGAAATTTCTTAAATGGTGGCCTACTTCTTGCTCATTTTAAAGAAGATCTTTTGGATTTGCCGTAGACTGGAAAACTCACTTAATCCTTTGGGCAGACTTGGGTAAGCGATTATCACCATAAATAGATTCATCCTCCTGAATGGACATAGACATCCCAGCCCATCGAGGAAGGTGATCTCGTCCTATGGCACAAACCTCGGCTTCTTCCTACTAAGTGTTGCCAGGAAAGGATGGAACTGACAGAGAAGTCCGCTCAACTGAGGCGTTGAATAAATATACAATGGTACGCATTTCCTCCCCCATAGAAACAGTCCACTAATAAATTGTTGGTGTTTTTAACATCTTTTCTATTAAGGATTTATAATACATTGTAATATTAAGGATTAAACACTCCAGCACATCCTCATGGAATGCCCGAAGTATTTGGTAGCAAGAACCAAGATGTTAAAGGAGGCTACAGTCCACCTGGGAGACCATCAAATGATATTTTCGAGGTTGATCCCTGTATACAGCAATCTGCCCATATTTAAATGACATCAAAGTTAAAATTTAATTTTTCCGATTCACTGTTATTAGCAATTGTAAAACTTTATTAAATTATTATTAATAAAAATACTTTCATGGCTTTGGCTACAGGCTAATGCCAAGTGAAGAACACTTTATTACTCTAGTAGTCTCCGTGGATCTTCCTAGGTATGTATCTATAAGAAAAAGAAAACTCTTATCCATGTTGACAAAGTGAAAGTAAGTTATCCAACATTCTGAGAGTTCGTTTCCATAGACAGGGACAAGAGCCACTATGTTTAGGTTGGTCCATGCGTGCATAAAATAATCCTATTGTTCCGATTTATTATTGTAGATTCATTATATTCCACGTTCATGTATTTTTATATGCAAAGAAGAAAATTAATGTTCTGAAGATTGAGGTTTTGTTTAAACATATCCTAAATTATACACATTGCCTGTGGTTGCCATCAGGGGACTATGGGACGCACCATATATGTACAAGCGCAATTTTTGATCGCGGTGAATTGTAATTCTGGAAAACATTACTACAATAACCAAGAAGGATCTAGAAAGAGGAATTTAGGGGAAAAGTTGGCTATACATTTGGGTTAGCAATCAACGTGTAAATATACAAAAGTACACTAACAACCTTTTCCATTGTGTTGGCAATTGATATCCACACATTACCAGGAGAATAGTTGACATTAAAAAGAGGGAAGCCTACATGAATTACTTCATGTGACCACTAAGAAATAAGTGTGATAGCTGAAGCCAGTGATTAGCCTTGATAGATGAAAGAAGCTGGATTAGTGAAACTGTACCAAGACAATATATGCATTAATGTATACACACCGTCATCTGTTGCCACCAAGTCCAAGAGGGTGATTGGGGGAATGGAACGGCTGTGTTTCTGGAGCATTTCCTTGAACTCTCTCAGTAGGATATCAATTCCAATGTTGAAACAAGAATTCTAGGGGAAAAAATGAGTATTAAATAATAATAAATGAGTATTCATATGCTTAATCAGACATAATGATAAACGTATGCAGGGTGTCCCAGATAACGAAGTCACAAACCTCCTCTTTAACTTCCTTAATAAATGGGTTACAGGACAGGGGCCTATTCAGGCAAAGACCTAAGTCGTTGGTCCTCCCGACTGGATCGGGCTCCCACATTTGAATAAAATGGGTTAGAGCAAAAAATCCAAATGGTAACCTCGCTTATTTTTTCTATAGATTCAAATATGAAATTTTTGCACAAAATGCACAATGCTCACTGACTTTATTATTTTATGTGGGGAACCATCAAGTTTATTGGAGATCCGAATTTCACGTAGAATTTCTTGAAGTAATGACTCATCACTCGAATTTTTTAGTGTGCAGAATGTGCGCAATAGTTGAAAATAGAGGTTTTTTCAAAGTACCACATATGGATTATGACTATACGATAGTTTTTCAATAAGCTAGAATCAGTTTTTGCATTTTACTTCATATTAAAGCAGTATTTATTGATTCAAAGTTATTCAGTTGCATTTTTCGTTAATTGTTTTTTATTTTATTTATTTTTTTCTAAGAAGAATATTAGCTACTCAGAAAAAGTTGATCAACTATAAAATAGTACATTCAAATTGTGTGCACAAGGTTTTGCTGAAGAATGTACCAATTAAAAAATTCAAAATCCCAGTTTTTTAGTTTAGCTGATAATTAGGGAAAAATTTTGTATCCTTAAAATTGATGGTTGACATTTTCTGTGCACACTAAGTGGTGAATTTTGGAAACAGATAAACGTACCTAACTTTAAAAATAGATAATATAATAATAAATCACTCTCATGGTCATGTTGCAAGAATGGTGTTATATCCTATTTTTTTAATTGTGTTTTTATTATTATTATTGTTATTTATTTTGTTTCATTATTATTATTTTTCTAACTTACCACATTTTCCAGCTCGACGCTCTGTGGGTTATTCTTCTCAAAATAGGACAGGGCGTTTTTCAGTCTGTTCAGAACACCAATATAGTCCTCCAGTGATTTGGCAGAAGGTCCTGCTCGAACTGTGGCATCCACTTCTTCTGCCACACTGTAGTAGCCGATGACATTGTCTAGAGATGCGAGAGCTTTTTCTACGTCTGCAAGAATTCATCAAAACTATTCTTAGTTGTTCCCAATCAATTCCAAGACTTTTAAATTTCAATTTCATCCTTGTTGAGAAAACGTTAAAACTTGAGTTATACAATAATAATTACATATATTTATATATTTATGCCTTGGGATTAATTTATAATGGGTTGAGAAGAAAGGGATTCGGAGATTTGGTCTCTAAATGGTACCAAACCAAGTGGGACAGCAGTCTCGTGATGTCAAGCATGAGAGACCTACACCAAGCGTTTCAGAATTATGGGGCATCGACCCGCAGTGCTGAAATGAGGAATGGAGTGCCTTTGAGCCTCCTAGAATACTGTTATAAATACAGAAAACACAGACACATATTAGCACTGAAATTCCAACTCAAACTGAATATTTATTAGTTACAACGTTTAATGGTATCCAAAATTATTGGAGTGTCTCCAACTCCTAACACTATCCCCTCCCCTTTTCGTCAAAAAGTTTCTGGAATCACTTTTTCATCTCTTAAATACTAAGGTCCACAAAGATGAGGATCGGCATGCTCCTGCCTCCCTCCACCTATAAACCTGTCTTTCCCTCTCTTTCCACTATCCGTCCTAGATTTTCTGCCTGCAGTCGGACTGTATGAGAAACTCTTCTCCCATATTGTCTTCCGGCTTTCAAATTTTTCTCTCCAATAGGATGGCCAGCATTTGTAGCAGACTGATGCTTGTCGTCTAACACTAGTTGGCGTATGTTGACCTTCATTTGGTATCGTACTCAGGGTTTCCCTTGTAATCCTTGCCAAGCATTGCTTCGAAATCATTGGCTTGATTCTAATCCGGGGTTTTGCTGGCTTCAGCAACTTGGAATTTTGATTCGGGTTTAAGCGATCTTCCTTGCCTGCTGTCAAAATATCAGTTTTATTTCCACTTTTCTTTTGATATGAAGTTAGTTTTACCGATTCAGCAACTTCAATTTCATCGTTCTTAAGCTTGAGTTTAGATTTAGAGTCTTTTGTCATCGTCTTACACTTTCCACTCTGGTCAGTCCTACGAGGAGCTTCACTTACAACAATCAACGAGTATTGTGTTTCCGGTCCTATCTTTTGTTCACAAGCACTTGCTTTTGGTATACCTATACCTAACTCCCTTATAGCAGGATGTGATGAGCTGGTCAACCTGTAAGATGGTAGGCACTGAAACCGATGTTTCTTGATGAGCCAAATCTGTAAGTTTGGTTTCCTCGTCAAATTTATCCATTTTAATAGGTGCCACTATTTTTTCTAACACGATGTTAGTTTGGTCTTTGATGTCTAAGCAAGTGTCATCGTTTCCTTGTTCTTCAACGATTAATGATACACCATTTCCCCACGTGATCGGAACTTCTATTTTTGTTTCAACATCTATTTTACTTTTGTTGCTAGGAACTAATACATCGTTATCACAATAAGCTTCCTCACAATCGTTGTCATTCGACAACTTTCCATGTTCGGGTACCCAAGAATCTTGATTATTGGTTGTTGGGTTCCAATCTATCAAAATCTTCATTTTTGGAATTGGTTCTTCTTCTTCCTTTTTAACATATTCTGCTAACTCCTTTGCCGCTGCTTCGTTAAGAGGGCAAAACACTGAATGAAAATAATATATGCCACATTCTTTACAATAGCTTTCATCTTCATTGACCCCGTCATTCAAGGAAATCGTTTGATTTAGCGAATTCACCTGAAATCTACTTCTCTCTCGCCTGTTCTTCGCTGTGCTCCTATAGGAAATAATTCCGTTTTGGAACTTCCATCCATCCCACCGCTGTCACCAATGTTATAAATACAGAAAACACAGACACATAGTAGCACTGAAATTCCAACTCAAACTGAATATTTATAAGTTACAACGTTTAATGGTATCCAAAATTATTGGAGTGTCTCCGACTCCTAACAAAACAATTACAAGGTACGGAGGTGTACTGATCAGCTGAGGGAGCCCTGAGGCTAACTTCTTTCTTAATGAAATGCGGTGCTGTATTTTGTATGGAGCGCCTTTGGGGCTTCTAGAACAGGACTGTAAAGTACGGAGAGCCGCTTATCAGCTAAGGGATCCCTGAGGCTGCTTTCTTTCCTAACCGACCTACGAAGCTCAAATTTGGAATGTTTTGCAATGATAGCAGCAACAATTTTCATTCCCGACCGACATTGCTATGGAGGCATGAAAATGTCTTAGGGTGCTTACAGACTGGAGCTGCGCTAAGAGCGAGGAAAGAGAGCAAAGAGAGGAGCGAAGAGAGCTGAGAGTTGGCCAATTCAGAGTGGAGCGAGAGTCAGTGCGGTTCACATCCTTCTACACGATGGATGACTATTATTTCTTTGCGGAAAACCCGTCATTGAGAATTTGGTATTTACTTCGGGGGCAAAAAGTAGAAGGGATCCATACAATTAATCAATCGAGACATAAACACGGGGAATTTCATCATTTGTACAATGAACTGCGAGAAGATTCCGGCAGGTTTCATGAATATTTTCGGATTGATATTACGACATTCGACTACTGGTCCCATAAAGGGTTTTTCCTGAACACAATACCAATTAAATCATCAGGATTCATGTTACAATAGTAGCGCTAAGAGCAACGAAAACAAACTGGTTTGATTTCTTCGCTCTCATCCTGCTCTCATCTTTGCTCGACCTTGAGGCGCTGCTCCACTCTGCGCTCCATCATATGCCTACCTGCGTTTGTTTTCTTTGCTCTCTTTCCTCGCTCTTAGCGCAGCTCCAGTTTGTAAGCACCCTTAAGGTGGATTCACACTCGCGGTAACGGGAACGTCAGATCACAGTCAGGTCAGAGTCACGTCAACGGGCCACCAAGCTGGAAGCTGGCGTTCACACAGCCAAGTCAGATCACGTCAGGTCAGGTCAGTCTTCCCCGCGCAGTGACGCGATGTCCGAGTGGATAAAAAATTTGTATAAAATAGCTTTGCTACTTGAGGAAGAAGATGAAACTAGACCCCGAACGGAGAACCGGAGTCTCGTATCAGTGGAAAATTCACTGATACGATCATACCTTCAGCGGCGTCGCTAGACAAAAATAATAAGGGGGGAAGTATCATGAAATTCTCAACTGAACCAAAACTTTTCCTAACTCCAATAGGATGTATAGTATAACTTATAAATTATACCTCTTACCTAAAGGCAATATGTATTGCATATAATATATGTACCCACTTAATACACGTAACACTAACAAAATGACCTTTTTCAAGTGAGTTTTTATATGAAAATTTGATAACATACCTATCGTTTGCAGTAATGCCACAATATTCGATTTTTATTACAATAAATATTGTCACTATTTGAAACTTAAAGAATGTGTAAATAAATCTTCCAGATATTTTTAAAAGCACAAAGCGATTTGCTGATTAGTAAATCAGATACCTATATATTTATATTTTTTGAATTGAAACAATAATTGCAATGAGAAGTAACAATAAGAAAATATACATTTATAGAAATTTTTATCTCTACACGATTAGTTTAAAAGGTTGAGTTTACTAGAAGTGGGTATGCAGATTTTTCCATTTAGTCCATGCTTGTCCATATTTCCTATGTAAAAACACTCATCAGTCATTGTAACCTTAAAATTATTTGTCATATGTTTCAAACTACTGCAAACTACTGAATGTTCTACATTGAACTACAGAGTGGATTCGGAATAGTGTGAACAATTTTTTTGGGTGAGTAAGCCGAAAATAGAGCAATACGCCGTCAAGCCAAATTTTTTATCACTATCCGTTTTTGAGATATAACATAATTGCGAAACGCTGTGGAAATTTGGGAAATTTGAACGAAAAATGCCAGTTTCATGCAAAAAATTAAAATACTTCAAGTATTTCATAAATACCTGGTACCTACAGTTGCGAAAACCAGGATTTGATTAGAATTAGTCTTCCAAATACGTCTCTTCAAATTACGGGTTTTATTGCCAGCTCTCAAATTTTCCCCCAACTTCTCCCTCAGTGAGCCCCCCCCCCCCCCCCCCCCCCCCCCCCCCCCCCCCCCCCCCAGTCACCCCTATAGCGACGCCACTGCATGCTGTATTACTGGAATTTTAGCAAACCTTAATGAAATTTAAGTAGATTTAGCAGCGTGAATTCGTGCAGAAAGTTTTAACGTATTTAGTTCAAAGTTGATAAACTTTTTCTAAGCAATAACTTTCTAAAAATCATAAGTTTGATGATTGTTAGTCGAGAGAATCCTGACGGGAGGACACCCAGCGGAGACGAGATTTGACTGTTTGTGATTCACATTTCCTGTTCAGTCCGGGAAGGTCAACGTCACGTCAGGTTTCGATCGCTCGCCAGGCGACCTGACCGGAAGTGACTGGACCGAGATTTGATCTTGACTGTACCGCGCCCGTGTGTGGGAATCACCCCGTAACGTTTCCACAGAATCAATCTTGACGCGACCTGACGTGACTGTGATCTGACGTTCCCGTTACCGCGAGTGTGAATCCACCTTTACTGTTTTGCGGGTTTTAGTACAAGCGGTTTCGAATTTATCAAATTTTGATGACATTTTCAGGTTTTTTGATATTTTATTCAAAAGTGAACAATAATCCTAAAAAACAAGCCCCCCGGATGGTTACTGCTTAGATCCTTCGGCTAAAATTCAAGAAACATGGAACATGCTTTAGCCGTGTTTTATGGACATTACTTTCCACTCTATTGGGATGTTGGGAAAGTAAAAGTAGACAATACTTTCCACTCTATTGGGATGTTGGGACAGTAAAAGTGGACATTACTTTCCACTCTAATGGGATGTTGTGAAAGTAAAAGTGGACATTACTTTCCACTCTGTTGGGGTGGTAGGAAAGTAAAAATGGACATTACTTTCCACTCTGTTGGGATGTTGGGAAAGTAAAAAATCCCGCGCTACTTTCGTTCCACGGTTTCGTCACGTTTTTGCTCAGTTAGGTGATGGCTAAAAGCATGTTCCATGCTAAAAGGGAATTTTGAAGAAATCAGAAAATGTCTGCTTTCTGAGGCGCTTGAAAATCCAAATGATTCTTCTAATTTTTTCATGTTGTTATCCTAAAAGTTGGCCCAAATTCAGCTTTCTAACGTCAAAGTTGATTTCACTTTAATTTGCTAATTATGAGAGAAAATTAATGTGTTTGTTCCCCTCGATGAAATCCAGGTTTTTCTTGAAAAATGACCCCATGACGAATAATGAGCAGCCAAACTCTCTATGTAATCACTGTATAAATTAAGGGAGTTATGGCCATTTAAGTGACCTAAGGTCAAAAACACGAACAAAATTTTGAAAATGCTGTAATTCCACTAAGAAGAATAGTCAAGGAAATGACTAAGAAGAACTTTTTGTTGGAAATCAGTAGTAGAACCGAACTCTAGGCGGTAGTGCGCCCAAAGAAACAAAATTCGAGCATTATGGACTAACTTTGCTGCCTTCTTTGCAGGTTCTCAGTTTCGTTGTAGACGGGAAGAATTGTCTCCTCGAGACGAGCAAGTCGGCTTTCAAACGATGAGAGGATGCTGACCATTCCATTAGTGATTTGTGTGCTCCTTGACACATTTTCTCTTATGACCGCCAACTTATTTATTTCCTAAGAACAAAAATAAAATTCCAATCATCATTCATCTGTGCAATAGTTTTCGTAGAATATCAAATAAAAAACTTAACAGCAATAAGGCAACAGCAACATGTTGACAATAGATTTAAAAAAAAACATACTGTAAAGAGTTTAAAATCCAACCAAATTAAGGGTGTTTAAACCTTAAATAACAAATTAAAATGTGGTGATTGTAATTCGTAATTTTGTGTTGCAACAGCATACAGTTGGATGATAGTTATTTCGCCTCTGTCGGGCCCCTACTGTAACACATGGAATAAATTCAAAACTAAGGACCTCTTCTTGGAGCATGGATAGTAACTTAATGGAAGTGCAACTTCTTGAATAACAATCCTTCCCTTCAGGTTCTCCATACTTATGAATCCTATTGCTTTTGGTAGGAACACAGGGCCTTAACAAAGAATCGCAGCAGACTCTGTTCTTAGCCAAACTTTTCCAGCAGCTTGAGCTTCTCCCTCCACTGTATGTAACAGCCCAAAAATTATAGATACCTAGGCAGAATTCAAACTAACGCCAGAGAGAAACCCAGAACAATACAGCCTTCACATGGCTTGGCTACCAACGCTAAGTCATCAACTTTTCGATTGCGGGAGTGTGTCTGCTATGTGTGTTGGTGATAGTCAATGACCGGATGTCAGAAAATAAGTCAAATAATGGAGGAGAGATTTCCTGTAACTTAAAATTTTAGGCGTCGTGGAGAAATTTTGGGTGTTCTACGATACCTCTTCTATGAAGCATACCTAGGGTAGATGCACCAGTAGTAGGCACTTTAACGAAAAAAATCACGTTTTTTGTGTATCACAATGTCATTTTTCATACTATTTTATTTCCAATGCTTGTTGAACACTAACTAACTCCTCTCAAAGCTAATTACATTTAAATTGTCTAAATAATAGACGATTATGATTTTTTAAATTGAAAAAACCGGATGCAAGTTTTTTCACCAGTAGAAGGCATTGAAACTCCAGTAGTAGGCAGGGAAATGAACCAGTAGTAGGCATTGAAATTCCAGTAGTAGGCATTGAAATTCCAGTAGTAGGCAGGGAAATGAACCAGTAGTAGGCAGTTGAATCTCAATGAACTAATTTTATTAATTACATTTCCTCTCAACGAAAATGTATCGAAAATACACCAAGGCCTGAAACACCATAGTTTACCACATTTCTCAGCCCTCATATTGAATTATTCTTTTTAAAAAATGCTATACATAGGCCATAATAGTCGTGATACAAAATAAAAATTAAAAAAATACAAAATATAAAATGGAGTTTTACAAGGTATTGATTCATAACTAACTTCAGTCCATCACAAAACGACAAAGTATCACATTGGTACTTCAGCATCAGTAGTAAACAGTATTAAACGTTAAGTATCCTAACATGTGGAGTTCTGAGATAAAAAACCCATTCCAGTAGTAGGCACCTTCGGGATCCAGAAGTAGGCACCCCCTGCCAACTATTGGAACTACTCATTTTCTGAGAAAACGTCAGATACCGTCGTATTCCAAATTAATAACTGATGAAAACTATGTTGCTAACAAAAAAAGAAGGTATTTCCAGTAGTAGGCAGAAGTGCCTACTACTGGAAAATTCAGTATTTTTTATAACCCAGTAGTAGGCACCTCATTTTAGCCGAAATTAAAACTTCTAGAGGTACAGGAACATTCTACATCTTCTCGAGGGTATATAAAAGATAACAAGAAACAAAAAACAGATCCAAAATTGCCTCAGATTGGGGCTAAAATACCAAAAACTAAACTCACGTCCTTAGCAGATTTGTTAAGGCAGACAACTCATGGAGATTGTTTTGTTAACAGGTGACATAATGTAACCAAAGCTGCCTCGATTATCTAGATGATTCTAGAAGAAATACAGCACATGCTGACCTTTAAAACGGTGCCAAATTCAAATATTTTGGTGGTTCCAATAACTTATTTTAAGGAGTTGAAGTCACAAGTACCTACTACTGGTGCAGTGCCTACTACTGGTGCATCTACCCTACCTCGTACAAAGATTCAACTTTTTCCGTGTTCAGGGTGGTTTTGGAAACGTCATACTATCTTATTTGTGATGGCTATACGTACATTTTTCCAGCACACCTTGAACTCGAAATTCGTACTGGAAAAAAAACATGAACTCGTAAACGAGTTCCACAATCTGCTTTACAAGCAGATACCATGTTACATGGATATGTCTTTGATTGGGATTTCATAACGGTTGTCCTCGAGAGTTGTAAACAAATCCTTCAACTATAAACAAATCCCTGGGCCGCATCCCGACTAATTCCAACAAAACAACGGTTTACTTATAGAAATGTTGAAAATAACTGTGGAGAGAAGCCACTACAATGAGTTGTTGTTAACAGTCGACTGTTGTCAAGAGGATGAAAATGTTTCCTATGGAGTGGAGTAAATGATGCTATTGCTTTACGTTAAGAATATTGTAACCGGCTTATTAAAATTGTTTATAGTCCAATCAACTTAGTTTAGGAATGTAGCCAGGTACGTAAGGAGGGGGAAATTGGTAGCTTGAGATGTGAACATTTATCAAATAAATCAAGCGCTTTCCAACGAGAGGCGAACGATTTCTGTGCGATGAAAACTGCGGAAGTTCCATTCCCCTAGCAACGGCTGGGTTGTACGTGAAAAACACTGAAATTGTGACACAAATTTTGCGTCACGGAAATTTTTGGTTGACCCCCCAGAGCAAAGACAAATCCATATCAAAATTGGGGGGGGGGGGGGGGGGTATCGTAGAATTTTACTGTAGACTTGACCGTTTTGACTTGTAGTCAACCCCTTAGTAGAAATTCAGAGGTAAACATCCCTTAGTAGAATTTGACTGGTCAAAAAGTAAGATCCCCTCCCCCCCTCACCGCGAATTTACGTACCTAAGGTGGGTTTCATGTTCTTCTCAGGTTCGGTTTACAGGTAGTTAACGTGATGATTCCTATGACTGAAAAGAAGAAAGATTAGGGTTGGTTAATGATGTTTACCTCTGAATTTCTACCAAGGGATTGACTAGGTACTTGATTTAGTACTTTAATAATAATATTTATTTATTTATTTTTATTATTGCAATAAAAATGAACAGATGGCTGAATATATAAAATTACAAAGTTTTTTCCAAAAATAAGAGAGGGAGAAAATACAACTAGGAAGAGAGAAGGAAGTAAGGAAAAATTAAGAGAGAAAAGGAAAGACGCATCAGAAGTGAGGTGAAGTTGAAGAGGTGAAGGAAGTTTGGCTACTGATCCCTGAAGTGCTGAAGTACCGCGCCCACAAATGACCCAAGCGAGCACAGCCCACGGATAGAGACGGGAAGGGAGTTCCAAACCCTCGCTCCGCCGACCCTCATGGAGTTACTGAACTGGCGGCATCTGGTGAAAGTCTGCCTAAGAGCCGAAAGCCGAGGAGAAAGTCCACTCTGAAACAGCCCTGAAAGGTAGGAAGGCACAACAAAGTTCTCAGGATGGACCAGTTTGAAAACAAATTTCAAATATTGTGCCTTCAGATAGGGAACAATCCCACAGCCCAGGATCCTATTGACATGCTGAGACACATGGCCCCTTAGCTTCAATCCATATGCGTATCTCACACAACAATTGTAAGCAATTTCCAATTTACGTGTGGATGATGCATCAAGGGAGTTAATAAACAAAAGTTGGCCGTACATGAACAAGGGGATTAAAAGAGCTTTAACGAGAGTGATTCTTAGGGCCTCAGGGGTGAAGTTTCTGAATTTTCGTAGAGTGTAAAGGGATCCGTAGAC
The DNA here is from genome assembly GCA_030762985.1 of Adelphocoris suturalis. Classification (NCBI taxonomy): domain Eukaryota; kingdom Metazoa; phylum Arthropoda; class Insecta; order Hemiptera; family Miridae; genus Adelphocoris; species Adelphocoris suturalis. The sequence goes on from CM061040.1 coordinate 181,802,826, forward strand.
TTTCCTACATACAGAAGTAGTGTGCTCACTCCAAGTCATGTCGTGGGAGAAAGTTACCCCAAGGTTCTTCACCGTCTTGCTGTAAGGGACCATATAATCATCTATGAGAACTGGGGAGAGGGAAGATAAGTCCAGTGGAGTATGAGAGAAGATTATGGCCTGAGTTTTACTGGGATTTAGCTGGAGAGAGTTTAGTTTGGCCCATTCCGAGACCCTGCATAAGGCGAGATTCATTGTGCTGATGGCCAGGGGAACATCATGCCTAGGACATGTCAGGTATAATTGCACATCATCCGCATACTGCTGATACTGTAGACCGTGTAAACAGGATATAATGTCATTGGAGTACATTGAGAAAAATAGCGGTCCAAGCACCGACACCTGAGTGGGTTAGAGGTAGAGCCACCAATTCGAACTGATTGAGTCCTATCAGAGAAAAAAGAAGTGACTAGCTTACAGGCTGATGTTGTGAATTTAAAGGTGTTCAGCAGTTTGTTAAGGAAAGTGTTAAAACTGATAGACCCAAACGCATCGCTAAAATCCAGTAGGACTGAGATGGTGACTTGCTCCCTATGAAAGCCTTCTAATGGATGCAAGTATCCAGACCACCGAACTAAACGGATCGTTAACGGAAAAGGTGCAATATAGGTTAGTTGATGTGTACAGTTTGGTGGTCAGGATGCTCGCAAGCTCGCATCTCAAAAATACATAACATCAAGCAGTCAATCCCTTAGTAAAAATTCAGAGGGACAGTCTCGTAGGGTGGGGGAACGATAACAGTGGGAGAGGAAG
>CM061040.1:181803717-181832935 GCA_030762985.1 Adelphocoris suturalis
CTGCTTTACAAGCAGATACCATGTTACATGGATATGTCTTTGATTGGGATTTCATAACGGTTGTCCTCGAGAGTTGTAAACAAATCCTTCAACTATAAACAAATCCCTGGGCCGCATCCCGACTAATTCCAACAAAACAACGGTTTACTTATAGAAATGTTGAAAAATACAACGATTTCATAATTTCTCCCTTGAGAGGGAAAAACATTAAATCATGTTTAATGTTTTTCCCTCGCAAGGGAGAAATTAGATATAGTTTTTTAAGGTCACTCATCTGATCCGGACCCTGGGCATCGTCAAGTAAATGTCCTAAAGAGGCAACATGCGAAATTACAGCTTGCTAGAGTGTAAAGCATAAAAAATAGCTTTAAGGCTGTTCAAACCCTCCTTCAGGAGGGTTTATTATCATAAAATATTAAGTAGTTGATCAATTTTCACACTCCAAAGCTTGATTAGTTCAATTTCGTTTGTAGTTATTCCTCTACGAAAGAAAATTTTAAACTGAATTTAAATTGTATAAAAATAGTCAAGATTTCATGGTTTTGTAACACTTTCTCAGGCATTTGAGGACCGATTTGCATGATTTAAATCACGCTGGATTCTATTTTCCATCCTCTATCTGCTCCACAAAAGAAAACGGTCAATTTACGAGTTTGGAAAATTGGAAATAAATGAGCTGAAAACCGCGCCACTAGCGGATCGTTCTGGTACTACCTCGGAGATGGAAGCAGAAGGAGCGGTAGAGTAGGGGGGGGGGGGGGGAGAGCCACCGTCAGTCTCAAGGTCACAGGTAGCGGGGAAACCCCCTTCGCCACCTCCCGACTCCGCTCACTGCATCTCCGCCCGAGCAGGCCTTCAGAATATTCGGCTGTCACTCTTCCCCTGCCGCACAGTGGTGCCAAACCCCCGATTTTGGGGAATGGCGTAAAAGTTAATTTGAAGAATAATGTTGGTATTTAACAAAACTTTATTACTAAAATAAAGCAATTCAAAAATTTCACAGCTTACTGACTAGTAGTCCTTCATTTTATATTACACTAAAAGTAAATAAACTGGTTCACATATACTAAATTGGAATTAAATGAATAAATGAATCGAATGAAAAATGAGTGGAACACTTACCTATTTATTATTCAAACAAATCCTGAATTTTTTTCCGAATGTACAATTAAAAATAAACATGGCATCTTCGCAAATGATGGGGCATCTTCTTAAGTGCCCCACGAAAATAAACTATAAATTTCTTATTATATAAACTATAAATTTCTTATGAAATAGGATGACCTTTTGTCAGTATTAATTTTACAAACCAATAAACTTTCCTTTTCTTTTATACAAGAAACAATAATAATAACAAGTGGAAAAGCCCGTGTCACCACGGGATGCAAGTACAAACTTTAATTATGCAAATAAAATAGCTAAATCTTTCTGTTTCAACTTAATTTTTATTTATTCAAGTTGTATTTGCGCTCCCTCTACCGGCAAATTCTACAACTTTCCCTCGTTTTTGCACTTTTTCTTGTTTTTTAATATGAAGGAATCTGATTTATAACTTGGTAGAATTATCTGCACCAGTTTTCTTCATGCCGGTCAGTTTAAAAAAAATTTGAAGAGAATCGGTGCAGGCGTTCAAGCGTTATCACTTTGTATGTATCCTATTATTATAATAGATTCTTACACTTTCAATAGATTTGTGGCTTTTTCACTGGAAGGTACTGTTTTCTTCTTAGGGAAAGGTCTCATTTTAGTGATGAAGAGATCCGATGAAATCAGCAACATTTGCAATACCTACATCTTCTATTATTTGTTTACCATTTAACAAAATTTTATGGACAGAAGCCGGTAAATCGTACCATGGATACAACGAGATGGCTAAATTAGCCGTTTCGCTAGCATAGTTATCGAATTTATCCGCATCAATAGTAACATTGCTGCATATTACTTCAAGGATGATGGCAAATTTTTTTATCAAATCCAAGTCCACCTTCGTGGTTTCTGACGTTACAGTAGGATTTCCGAAGAAGCGCTTAGAGGTGTTTCCGCAGTTGGAATTCCCTCTCCCTTGCCTCACTACATCAACCTGCAGACCGAGGTTCTCTTTGAATTGATCCTGGACATATTTTTTGGTTTCATTCATAATTGAACGAGTAGCTTCAGTTGTCTTCTAATTTTTGAATGGTAATTTGTAACTCAAGTGTAGGATATACTCCATACATCTAATTCTGTCGTGCAGATGAGACATACCAAGTTTTAACGCTTCAGCATTGGGTTGAATTTAATGCAATAGTGTTAAGTTGTTCATTTGTTAGGGAGTTGCCCCACAGGCAGTACAATTGCTAGAAGAGCTCGTATTTGTAATGGTTTGCGCAACTTTCCCATCAATCATGGTTAGATACAAAATATGCTTCACTCTCAATATACGTCCATCACATTCAATTTCACTGTCCCGGAGTTGGTTTATCTCGCTTTCTATCATGTGTTTAACTTCAGCTACTGCCTGAGGAGTTTCTTTAGTGTACTAGAATGCAACAGGTCGACAGTAATCAGTCGAGGGTCGAGAATTTTTCCAAACTGATATGTCGTGATTTTCCACGATTGTTATTTTTAAAGGCACTATTGATGTTAACAATAGGTGAGCCATCGGACAGTCCTTCATCTGGAGTCTGAAACAGCTGGTTATATTCACTTTGCCCTGAAGCACCATCAAACCCCCATTTCGTATGTAGTATAACGCTATCAATTTCAATTTCGATACGAACATCAACGTTACTTTGCATTAGTCGTTGAGAAGTATGGTCAAGTAAATCTTGCAACGGTACTTTGGCGGAACAGTCAGTGACTGTAGTGTTACGCGGATAACGTCCTACATACCTTATGGCCAATGTTCTCAATAATAATCAGCTTTTTAAACAAATTTAGGATTACAATATCTGTTTTGTGCAGTTTACACCTATTGATTTTATATAAAGACATTTTAAAAGTGCATTTTAGGCATAATTTTATGAATAAATTTGTTAATGTTGTAGTTCATTGTTGATGATATTCTTGTGAGTGATATTAGCCAAAAAAAAATATAAAAAATGATTCTTTACCGTTTTTAACCACTTTTAGGTAAAAGTAGGGGGGAAAAACTTGATTTATTCAGCACATTTTTTGTTAGTTGACCCATTCATTGTGCTTATCAGCATTGTACATCATTATAGTGCTTATTTAAATGCTGCCCAATAAAATCGTCCTTTCTTTCAGAATGCTTGATTTTTTTCTCGGAAAAAAAACCGGATTTTTATCTCAAACCTAAGGAGAGTTATTTTCTGGAAATAAATATATTTAATTTAAATATAATTATTTTATTTATATATATAATTAATATTCATATTACATTATAAATCAAAAATTTAATAATACGTTAATATTATTTAAAATTAACTACCTGTTTATTAACGTCCATCGTCCCTCCCTGAGACGACCTAACCAAAACTCCCTTTTACCAAAACTTATTTGCGTTTAGTTTTAAAATTTCAATCAATACCTAACATGCTGACAAAAATGTGATTCGATTAAGAAAACAACTATTATGAGCTAAGGAATTAGCTCTGATTCACTATTTATACTAGATGCTATGGATTCATCAGCCAATTGCGATGTGTTCATACAAAGAATGATGACTTTTTAAGACGCTCCTCTTAAGCGAAGCTTCATCAATAGAGGAACGACCTATTGGAATTGATTCAGGCGGTGTTGGACAACCCAAGCTCGAAAAAAAAAAAAAAAAAAAACACTCCACTTGATCTAAAAAAAAAGTCTGCCAAGTTGGGTGAGCAGTTTAGCTTCCTCACATATTGTAACAAGGACGTATAGAATTAGTTAAAGAAAACATGAACCCATAAAAACAAGTTTTTAATGTAACTCTTTCTTTTTCTCATGTTCTCGGTTAATTTTATTGTTGTTTCAATATTTTTTAGTTTCTTGGCAACAATAAATTGAAACAAAATCACATTGTTTCAAAATCACATTGATAATAACTTAAATTAAATTGACAAGGAAAATCATGTAATATTTTATTGACCCATTGTTGTCATTTCATGCAGACGTTCAATAGTATATAGTGTATGTAGTGGGATATAAGATAAGACATGTATTCATTGTTGAACATTCAAATTCGGTAGTCTTTCTAATTTACCATTTGCCAGCATGAACTCGTGTGCAAAATTTCAGATCGATTGGATATCGGGAAGTGGGTTAAAAATCGATCTGAAATTTTGTCTCAAGAAAGAAAGCAAGAGCTCAAGAAGAGAATCGAAGTTAAGAGCGGGCTGCCAAAACAGCGCCATGTCCTTCGGCGTGAAAAGCTTTAACTAGCCAAGTTTGGCCAAGAGGATCGAGTGACAAGAAAATCCGGTAGAGGTAGCAGGGTGATGAGCAACCCTGAAGGTACCTGGTGATTGGGGTGGGTCATCAAAGCCTCTTAGGTACCAAAAAAGAATAACTGGGCCTAGGTGAGGCGAACGCCCTCGGAGCCCAACTGAGAACCCGACTCGGCCCTCATTCTACACCCTTGCCGGTCATATATTGACGTTTTTTACCGATTTGTCTTGTCACACAAAAATGAGTTTGACGCTTCCATGTTTTATCCACGCTGAATAAAATGGCAACACTTTCCAACCTCGTTGACACATACCTAACTAAGCTCATGAGAAAATCTTCTTTCTGAAAAAAAAGGGGTAGAAAAAACGTTGATAGGTACCTATTAAAAAAATTTCAGATCTTGTAAAAGCTGGTCTACAAATTTTAATTTTATATATGTAACGGTTCTAGAGAATTGAATGATCTTTTTTTCAACGATACCTTCAGACGATACCTTCAATATTAAAATTACAATGTACTTTTGATTTGTATTTATTAACCGATTTGTCTTTTTTAAACTTCTTTTATTTTCACATTTAAGAATTTTCTCAAGTTATTACATTGTGCCATAGAAATGGTCATAACTCCCTTTATTTATTCTCTAACTTTGAAATTGAGGATACCGTTGGAAATAGTGTTAAATTTTCGTTCATGTACACTGTAAAACCCCAAACATGACCAAAACATTTGTCTAACGGAGAGTGATAGAAGTTGAGAAATCTGTTTGAATCTAAAACTACCTAATACTTATTCAATTATTAGTGTACCTATTTGAATTTTCTGTGGAAAATTGCTCAAACACCGATCACTCAAATACTGATTTTTGTTAAACTGAACCAGGTATGCTGCACACCCTTATCGGATTAGCTCAAGTCGTCACTAATGGACTAATGACATGTTTATTACATAGATGCCTTTTGGGGTCTGTTTACTTAGGTACTTGAGTTAGAGTTTTTCTAACAGCTTATTTTTCATGACCATAGTGAGATTCTCGTATCAGTCAATCTTGGGTTGCAATCCCCATTGACCAGAATCCCCAGGGTTGCACACAAATAAATAGTAGTTACCTGTACCTACCTATGAACAGTCAAAAACGCTTTGGTCTCAACAAACACGGTCAACAATCCGCGATTGACCGCGTGACTACCTGCAGAGGGCTGGGTCATCGGATTAGCTCAACTCGTACTAATTAATGACAACTCGGACCAACGAAATATTTATTACATAGAAGCCAACAAGAAAACAAAAATCCGTCCAGAGTGCTACTCGAATTAGGTATGCCGATTGCAGGATTTAATAAATATGAATCCCGGAAAATATTTCCCAAAAACGGCGAACAAAATAATTATAGTAAAAATTCGCAAGAATGTAAATCTGACGATCTGTGGAACATTGAGAAATTCTCTATTACGGGGCAATTACACACACATCGAATTGTTTTCAAGTACAACTGCTAACTCGAATTGTTTAAACACCCCTCAAAATTCGTTGTTTTAGGTTTCAAAATGTTAAGAATCCAAAAATCCAGTTGAAACAAATTCTGTATTAGATAGCCCTTTTACGTAGGTAAATAACTCATATTTATGTTTATTAGACGTAGTCAACGGAACATTACCTAAACTCGGCGCCTTGCGCATTCAAACCTTGCAATGGTAGTCTAGATACCTTGAAAATATCTATATATATTTCAGCACGGTCGCTCGATTAGGAAAAAAAAATTATAAAAAAGTAAGGACAGGTTCCGTAAAAAAAAAAGGATGTCATTTTGTCAAAGGGATGGTACTTTGATGGCACATTGTTTCATCAAAGAAACGCCAACTGTTTCATCAAAAGCCCTAGTGACCCGATCTCAGATCGCAGGCGGGAAGAGTGGTCGAAGTTAGTGGCATCTAGCGTAAAAACCCCTGAACTTCCTCGACGCCCGCCTCGCTTCGGAAGTTTGAAAAGCCATCGAATCGCAAATCCAGTTTCCCGATCACAGAACTTCATGAAAAATCAACCGATTTTGTCGTTTGAACACTTAAATTGAAGCGTGGAATCTAAGGAAGACATCCGTCAGGGCAGATTTGCGATAAATCATCATCCAATAAAGCAATCATCACTCGAATAGAGTAACCTTCTTAGCTGTGACTTTGTTGATGAATTGCAGCTTCTAGTGACATTTTTCTCAAAAAAACGCCTCGACGGATTGCTAAAGATTGGTTTCACTTGAAGATTAAAAAAAAAATCATGGAAATCGGTGCATGATTCGAGGATTTATGACGTCGGGAAAATAACGTTGATTCCTTATGGGAGCAAAAAACATGGCCGACACCACAGCCTGCTCTTAAAAGAAAGAGTTTAAAAAAGTAGGTACGCCTCGAGAGTTCTTATAGGTCGGCGTTATAAGAAATTAATATTTGCGCATGCGTACAAATTACTATTAATCCCATAGCGGTGAAATTTATAGGTGAAAGTCTACTGGCTAAACCGCACAATCCTTGGAAATTTCATTAAAATCATAGGTCCATCAGTCTCGGAGTTTTGTCTGTGCGCTATAGTTATTTCTCCACAAACCACGATATAATTCATAGGAAATTTTTCTGGAACGTATAACCATCTACTCCCCGAGCTTGAAAGAAATCGAACCAATAGATGATAGAAATCGACGTTATAGTAAATTAATGTTTGCGCATGGGCACAGACTAGTAGTCGTATGACGGCAATGAAACTAGAAGCTATCCGCACAATCACTGAAAATTGTATCAAAATCGTTCCATTAGAAACGGAGTTATGCCTGTGTCAATCTATATTAGTTTTGCGCATGCGCAATGGTTATTACTCTACCTATTGCAATATAATTTATAAGGCACTTATCTACAACATAATATATACCTACCCAATTACATACCGAGTTTAAACTTGATCGGACCAACAGATGATAAGTAACCGACGTAAAGAGAAATTCACGTTTGCGCATGCGCACCGGCTATGATTGATTCGACGGCATTGAAAATTATTGGGGTCGCCTCGGATCTAACCTGCACAATCCCTGAAAATTTCATCGGGATCGGACTGAAACTTGGTATAGTTTTGGGAGTGACGAGGATTTACTACAGACAGACAGACACGGAACCTAAATTGATCAGCAAGCTCTGAAACACAAAAAGCGAGTGGAAATTTTGGTTTTTTGGGTCAACAATTTTTCCGACTTCAATCACGAACACAAAGCTACCTTACCTTAGGTAGTGAGGAAGCAAAAATAAATAATTCAATAAATACAAATAACCACATACAAATCCGTTTCAGACCATTCTAAGACCGAATACGTGGAAATGAAAAACCATAGGGGTAAAATTGTGTGGCCCCCTCAGCCTTGGAGGGGAAAAAAATTGTGTTTTCATGGGTAAATCATTGAAGCTCTTAAATCCATAAACTAACGTACTCATAATAATAATAACATAAGTACGAAATAACTTGGAGTCAATTTTCAATCTTAATGTTTTTTGTAAGGATCTCAAAAATGTAAAATTTTATGAAGAAATGACCCACCACTCGATTTTCTAAGTGCCCGTAAGCGGGCGAAATTCCGCTCTAAAAGTGCAATAAATGAGAAATACTGAGTTTTTGAAGATATTCAATAGCCACATGTGTAATACATGATGTTGGGGTGTTTTGTCGTGCTGAACCTAGTAATGATGTTCATTTATTGATATTTGCAATACCAACTTGGAAAAACACCAAAAAAACTTCATTTTAGTGGGTACGCTTTTTGCTGTGTGGAAATGAGTAAGATAAGTGCAATTATGGTCAATCTTTCGGCGTTTTCCCAAGCTGGTGTAGCAAATATCAATAAATAAAAATCATGACGAGGTTCAGCAAAAAAAAAAATACCCCAAAATCAAAATCATGTATTACACGTGGAAGTTGAATATCTTTAAAAACTCAGTGTCTCACAATTTTTCACTTTTAGAGCGGAATTGCGCACTTTTTGAGCGGAATTGCGCCCACAAACGCGCACTTAGAAAGACCGAGTGATGGGTCATTTCTTCATGATATTTCATGTAGCACTCGAATCTGCAATAAAAAAGGGGGACATTTGTTAAAATTAAGTTAGTGTCAACGCGCTAGTGGTCGGTTTGAAAGTATTTTTCCTGAATTCCTCACAAAAAAATATAAAGAATCGCGTCAGGCCTATTTTTTTACCCAATCAAATAAGGAAATGCGGGAGGATAGACCATAACTTCAGAAACACCCGGTTTATGCATATATACACGGATCCGTACAAATATATACACGGATATATATGTGTCAGGAGTCAAATTTCACCATGGAAGGGGGTGAATGGAGGGGGTAATATTAAAAAGCCGTAATGTTTTAATTATTCTCCTCCGAGTTTCGTGGTTTTTTTTGTTTTTAAATTAAGAATTTGGTCTAGTTTAGGAAAATAGGTAGGTATATCAGAAGTTACAAACTTCATGATGGAAGGCGGTGAACGGAGGAAGTAATATCGATTACTTACCACAGTTACAATTATTTGTTCGATTCAGATTTTAGTCCAGTCATGCAATTTTATTGTTGTTGGGGGAGGGGGGGGGGGGGTTCAGAAAAATCATAACATTTGTATTTTTTCCTCTCATTTTAATTCTCACTAAAATTATATCCAATCCATTCATAGGGACGTCCCAGTAATACTTACTTACCAATGTGTTTTGAGCTTTCCTATTATCAAGTAGGAGCCTTGTTATAAGCTATTATTCATGAACAGCAGTAACAAACCCGTATGTTGTATTTGGAAATAATGCAGTAATTTTTAATGTTCAATATCGATAAATATTTGTTACATTATACATTTTGTAATTTTTTCAATATTTGTGTTCCTATCAACGTATACTATTAAACTTATTCATTCATTTGCTTACTAATAAATGGGATATGCGCCCACACTATTTTAAAAATTCCCACAGAATTTTGAGACTAACGCGTTCTCCTAAGATTAGCAGTTCTTTTTCCATGATTTTTCAAACTTTCATAGTAAGATGGAACAGACAGTATTTATTACAAACTTGGAAAAATCATAGAGAAACATATAACGACACACTTGTTTTAGACAACACGCTCGAGGTCAACGGGAGTTTGAAAAATTTAGCAACGGGGAGGCGAAGGATGTAAAAAAAAACTATGTTGCTGCGGATAGGAGAGGGTGGGGCGGAGAGAGCGTTGACCTCCTGCGCAAAGGTTGGTTGTTTCCCGCCCTTTCTACAATCACCTACCCTAGCGCTCCCTCTTGACTGGGCGGTAAACTAAACCAATCTAGCACCGACGGCGACAATCAGCGCGCTCCGTCGGCTCAAGTCAGGTTCCCAACTCGCGTTCGCACAGCCTTAAGAGCCACTCATCTGATCCGGACCCTGGGCATCGTCAAGTAAATGTCCTAAAGAGGCTACAAGCGAAATTACAGCTTGCTAGAGTGTAAAGCATAAAAAATAGCTTTAAGAGCCACTCATCTGATCCGGACCCTGGGCATCGTCAAGTAAATGTCCTAAAGAGGCTACATACGAAATTACAGCTTCCTAGAGTGTAAAGCATAAAAAATAGCTTTAAGAGCCACTCATCTGATCCGGACCCTGGGCATCGTCAAGTCAATGTCCTGAAGAGGCTACATACAAAATTACAGCTTCCTAGAGTGTAAAGTATAGAAATTACCTATTAAAATGATTTAACCACCGCTTCACAAATCAAACCGTTCTCGCAATATTCGGATCACCTGCTATGAATCAAATCATCGAAACACCAACTCAATGAAATCATCAGAAATTAACAAGCGGTTGCAATCATGTTCACAATATCAATTATTGAGAATGATCACCTGAGTGTACACAATTATTCAAATAACCATGCTCATAACTCAGCTTGTTGGCCACGCACTTCGCAGTAGTTAACATAATATGGTTGGATAAATCGAGAGCTTTCGAACGAATGGTCAACGAATTTTGTGGGATGAAAAACGACGAAGTACCATTTCCCTAGCAACGACTCGGTTGTAAGCGGAAATCATCAGAAAAAAAAACGTTGCAGATTTGCGTGTCGGAATTCACAGAACGACCCCCAGCCCTAAAACATTAAACATGTTAAATTGTTTATAGTCCAATCAACTTAGTTTAGGAATTTAGCCAGGTACGTAAGGAGGGGGAAATCGGTAGCTTGAGATATGAACATTTATCACATAACTCAAGCGCTTTCCAACGTGTGGCGAACGATTTCTGTGCGATGAAAACTGCGGAAGTTCCATTCCCCTAGCAACGGCTGGGTTGTACGTGAAAAACACTGAAATTGTGACACAAATTTTGCGTCACGGAAATTTTTGGTTGACCCCCCAGAGCAAAGACATATCCATATCAAAATTGGGGGGGGGGGGGGGTATCGTAGAATTTTACTGTAGTCTTGACCGTTTTGACTTGTAGTCAACCCCTTAGTAGAAATTCAGAGGTAAACATCCCTTAGTAGAATTTGACCGGTCAAAAAGTAAGATCCCCTCCCCCCCTCACCGCGAACAGCGTATTTACGTACCTAAGGTGGGTTTCATGTTCTTCTTCGGTTCGGTTTACAGGTAGTTAACGTGATGATTCCTATGACTGAAAAGAAGAAAGATTAGGGTTGGTTAGTGATGTTTACCTCTGAATTTCTACCAAGGGATTGACTACTTGATGTTATGTGCTTGTGAGATGCAAGTATCCAGACCACCGAACTAAACAGATCGTTAACGGAAAAGGTGCAATATAGGTTAGTTGATGTGTACAGTTTGGTGGTCAGGATGCTCGCAAGCTCGCATCTCAAAAATACATAACATCAAGCAGTCAATCCCTTAGTAAAAATTCAGAGGGACGGTCTCGTAGGGTGGGGGAACGATAACAGTGGGAGAGGAAGCTATAATTCCAACTAATCTGAATTTTTTCTAAAGGATTAACTAAGGTAAATCTCTCTTTCCGACCCTAAACTTTCTTCTTTTTAGTTATAGGAATGTCTGTTGCGGGTCATTCTCAAAAAAATTGCCGTTTTTCTGTCCGGGGCCAGTAACTTTATGTAGGTAGTAGGTGTGTTGGCCATCTTTTTTTTTTACCATTACTTTGTCTCCTTACGAATTTATTACAATGGTAATTTCTTCCCAGGGATGTGTTCCAGAAAAATAAAATTCAAAAAACATCTTGAAAACCATAAAAAAATGTCAGGAGTGTTACTGTCCTAAGCCCTCAGTAGTATACAAAACTTGAAATTTCTTATACGAAAAAAAAATCTGAACAATTTAGTGAGTGGCACAACAATAAGTTCACATCTTGAAGAACACATACTACAAGTTTGAAGCATACAAAATAAAATGAGTGCGTTAAGAGAAACATTTGTAGTAACTAACATGTGTGTTCATATGTAAGTAGGTAGTTGAGGCCACTACTACACTTAAGAATTACCGTAATTTATGGACACATGCTTTGAACGTGGGGGAAAGGGTGATATCGTAGTTTTTTGATCAGTCAAACTCTACGATCCCCCCCCCCCCCCCCCCCCCCCCACCCCCCCCCCCCCCGCCGCTCCACAAGAATTTTCAACCGCGAATTTTTTGTTCAAGGTGTTGTGCTGGAAAAATGTACGTATAGCCATCACAAACAAGATAGGAGCTGTATGGCGTTTCCAAAACAACCCTAAACACGAAAAAAAGTTGAATTTTAGTAGGAGATATATATTAGACAATGGGGGGGGGGGGGGGCTGTATCGTAGAACTCGGCCCTTACCTATACTGCTGCCTTTCAATAAAGATTGCTGCACTCACTTACGTTCAGTTTTTGCAAGTGCCATCGTGTAAGGCGTGGTAAGTATTCCGGACACCCTCAAAAGAGAAAATCAAAAAGTTGGTAATGTGCACGTACACCACTGAAGTAAGCAACATACCTACTAGCGTACTCTATCACCTAGACCGAAAAGGTTCGGCAATCGTCAGCCCAATTATTAGTAATATTCACCCCGTTAAATCATCCATCATTACTCATTATTTATTAGTATGACAGGGTGATGATAATTTATACGCAATTTCGAGTCGGTAATCCGAAAATTCCGAAAGTGCCGGAGTAGGCACTTACCTGAAAATGGACACGAACTGAATGTTAATATCCTACTAAACTAGATACCATCTAGGTTGTTTAGTGACAATTTCAAGAAGTACTTACTTTTTGAAGTTTATCTTCTATCTCGAACTGTCTATCACTCACATCAGCACTATACACCATTCTAATTTCTCTGTTCTACCTGCACTCAACCCCACAGAATTCTCTACCTAGATACCTACTGGTACGTACTCTACTCCCTTGTGTTTCTGGTCAAGTCAATCAGTCCACACAATACAGTGACAGTATGAAAAGGGTCAGTATGAATACAGTATAAATAAGTGTCAATGTCAATAGGGTTGGTTGGTTGGTTATTCTGTTTGTCTGTCTTCTCTAGTTTCTTCTTCTTCTTGTTCTCTCTTCTTTCTGCTGGAACTATCTCCGAGAGATGTGTGTCCATTGCTGTGTGTTGTGTGGTAGATCCCATATTTTTTCAGTTCATTGCATGTTGGTATGGTTCATTCGTTTGTTGTATCTTGACCCTTCTTTTTGTAATCACTTTTGCTCAATTAATTTATTCTCATGTTATTGTCGTTTAGTAAGCCTCTTTTACTACACATTATATAGCCTTTGTATTTTGTTATTTAGTAACTGCAAGTTATGTTGTATATTATTTATTGCATTTCTGTATTGTATTTTTCATGTGTGATTTTACTATGTCTGTACGTTGTTTATTGTAATAATAATAACAACATTGCCTTAGATTAATACATCTGCCTCTGTCATGTTTACTTCAACATTTTCATCAACAATTTACTGAATTTTATCAATTAAACGTAGTAAGTAATATAATTTGATTAGGTGTATAATATTAATAAATTAAATGAATATCTTCATTATTGTTCATTATGCCACCCTAGATCAAAACCCCTGCCTCCATCATGGTTTCTTTAAGTTTTACAAGCTTATTATTATGTTCCGTTAGGCCATCCTTCAAGTATGAAGCTGTTATGTTAGCTCTCTCTTCAACATTCTCGTACCACGTTTCGCCCAGCAATACCCTCATGGCGGCTTCGGTCTTTACACATTCCAGCAGTACTGGCACCAAGGGTAACTTCTCTTACCCATTCTCCACTTGAAGAGGTTTTCAAAACCATGACCTATCAAAATTCTCTGATTTCTGACCGTGGACGTGTGGTCACTGGTTGTGGTACTGTTATGCTGATTTTTTAGATTCCTCTTCTGTCCTCTTAGTGGTTTTCCCAATTCTTCAGTGTTTTCGTCCTTCTTCTGTAGGTTGTGTCCTTTTCAAATGATTTAATTCTGTCGGCCCTTTATTATGTTGCCAGTTAGCGCTTTATAAGTAGTAACCCTCACCCTGTTTTGTTTCTTGCAACATTCTAATCTACTCTCCTTGCTCTTTACTCTATGTTCTGTGTGCGTATTTTTCTGCTTTTATTAATAGAAGCATCAGTTTCTTTGAGTACCTGATGAAGTTCCACCAATTTAGTAGCGTCGTCCAGGAATTCTTGTATTGAGCAGTCAAGGATGCTACTGAGAGTACGTTGATATTTTGTGCACCCAGTTGATACATGCTCAACAGACTGCACAGCATCATCGTTACACTTGGGGCTGTTAGTGACTCCCATGCGGTATTTATATAAATTATTGTTGGCATGCCCTGATAGTAGACTGTTTATGAGTGTGATCTGTCTATTTGTCAGGAATCCATTGTTAAGGTACCATGGTTTTTCAGAAGGGATGGTGCATATGGCTCTGGTCCACTCGCCTTTCCCATCTCCCACTGCATACTCCGTCTGCCAGCCGAACCGTATCCTGTTGTGCAACTCAGAATTGCAGTCAGTATGTACTGACCAGTTTGTAATTGGAAAGTGATTGTCTAACCTGATGCGATTGGCTTCATGATCAGCACGGTCGTTTTCCTGTAATCCTATGTGAGATGGTACATATTGTAGGTGTATGTTAAATCCTTCTTTTTGTCGACGGTACCATTCCTGAAGTAATCTCAGTAGGCGTATGGGGGGTAATTCATATTGCTTAAGGTTGGCAATGGCCTGTAGAGCAGATTTTGAATCTGTGAGAATGACTATTTTGTTTGTTTTGTCATGTTGGGAGATGTGGGCCATGGTCAGAGTGAGGTCTTCCAGTTCAGCTTGATAGCTATCAGATGTGTCATGCATCTTCACACCTCGAGACAGGTCGTGCATCTCGCACCACATCGCTCCAGCGGCCCCACCAGAACCTTTGGCTCCATTGGCGTAAATGTGTGTACAGTTGTGATACTTTTCATAGAGATATAGTCTGGTTTTAGCCAATATCTCCGCTGGCAGGCCCTCCCCTTTTTTAACCCCTGGAATTGCTGACGTGATCAATGCTTCCCATCCCCCTTTAGGAACCATCAATTTAAGGTGGTTTTCATTTTGCAGAAAAATATTCTTTTCTTATATGTAGTTTTAGCGAATTTTTGAAGAAAATTAAGCTATTGCTCTCTCCTCAAAATTTGTATAGGTAATGTGAATTTTTGAAAAAATTTTATGCAGAAATCCGTTTCATACTATTCTGAATCATATTCTGAAGTTTAACGAATTTTTTTTATGTATGTATGTATGTATATAATATGTATGTGTCATTCCAGACGATAAATGTCCGTAGAATTGTGCTAAAAACTTCAAATAAATGTTAAAATGTTAAGGACACAAAACGAAAGTTCAAGTTCGTTGGCCAGCATGATCGGATTACATCTTCGGGTTGAAATTTTCAAAAATGTAGTCAACAATTTCAAAATAGCCTGTTTTTTGCGATTTGTTGTGCGAAATAATTTTTTCAGCATACTAACATGTGGTATATTCGGAATCAGCGTAAAATTTTCTATAAGAATATGTATCAAGTTTTGAAAAATTTCGAAGTTGAATAATCAGTCAAAAATTGAAATTCCGTTCGCTAGTTGTAAAAATCGGTAATATTTGCATGAAACATTGTCCAAATTCAGATAGAACGACTCTTATGGAAGTAAGAGTGCCTCCTAATTATTTTTAATAATTTGATTTCATGTTTGTCTATCAAAATCATAAACTAAAATTTCTCTACACGATCAATAGCGACTGAAATGTCGAAGATTTCTTCAAAAATTCGCTCAAAGGGGGGACTTTTTTCATATATTGTATCCTGCTCTCTATTTGTCTATATTTATTTGAGTATTTGTTGTATAGGTTTGATGTTAATCATCAATCTTCTGCCTGGCTATAATATTGTTAATATAGATTAACATACTATTGATACACTGTGTAATTGATATGAAACTCCATCGGCATTGCCAGTTATGGCGTGTATAGCAGATATGGGAGTGGTTTTAACCATGCCAGTTATTCTCCTCTGAGCAGCGTTTTGTGAGTAGTACTGTAAAAGTTTGATGGCGTTGTACGATTGACTTAGGTAGATGAAGGCTCCATAGTTTATTTTAGAGAGAAAGGCAGATCTATATTATTGTGTCTCTGATTTACATAAACACATCAAAACATATTTGAACGAGCGAATATTATATTCCAGAATGACAACAGAAGAATGGAATCACAATAACATAATGACAACGGTACATATGGAAACAAACAGGTGATATGATCAATTCTGAAGGGAGTAATTTTAAAACGGAGAAATAATATCTCTATCTATACTATTAATAAGAATGAAACTCCGTTTGTCTGTCTGTTTATTTGTTTGTTTGTCGTGTCTATGCACGGCCAAACGGCTGAGTGGGGGGAGTCTACGAGTGGGGGGATCTTCTTGGGATTTTCCGAAAGGGGGAGCGAGCGAATTTAAAATTTTCTAATCCCACCCGAACCATGGGCCGTAGGGCGGGAGGGGGGTCGAAGTAAGAATTAATGTGCGCTTTTTGGACTTCCCCGCTTCCCCTACCCCTCTAAACGGGGTTGAAAATTCCGGAAAAATACCGGTGTCGTAGATTTTTGAACGAGAAAGACGACGACGCAATCGGATCGCGAAAAAAGTATCGGGAAATGCGTCAAAAAAATGCGAGAGTATGGACCCGTTTTCTCAAAAAGTCCGACGAAAAACCACGTTTTTTCCCATTAAAATATACCCCGTAAAGGCACGTTTTTCGGAACGGTTTTCGCGGGCGAAATACAGCTTTGGGTCCGCCGAATCTGAATCCGAAATCGGATATCGAAAAAAGTGACGAGAACTCGGTCAAATTGCGAGCAGAAGCGAGCAAAGCGATTAAAATGATTCTGCCGTGGACGAGAGAAGGCTCAAGAATTGACGTGAAGGGTTCGATGTCACAACATTGCGAGGCGAGCAGGTATGCCTACATAGGTACCTACCTTGCGAGCGAAGCGAGAGCCATTTCAAATAATAAATACGGACTTTGTCCTACACATATACAGGTATACCTTGCGAGCGAAGCGAGCAACATCCCCGAATAAACTTTTCGTGGTTCCACGTAGTTTTATAAGATTTAATTTGTTTGTAATAATTCCCAACTGAAAAACAACGTCTTCCAAGTTGGGTGGGCAGTATAACTTCCTCAAGCGAGCGAAGCGAGCAGCATCCCCTACAGAAGTTAAACCTACCCTTAGAGATCTACCGTTTGCGAGCGAAGCGAGCAGCATCCCCTACAGAAGTTAAACCTACCCTTAGAGATCTACCGTTTGCCATACTTTGCGAGCGAAGCGAGCAACATTTTCTACATGCCAGACTTTGCGAGCGAAGCGAGCAACATATCCTACATGCCAGACTTTGCGAGCGAAGCGAGCAATATTCCCTTCATGCCACACGTTGCGAGCGAAGCGAGCAACTTAATGGGGGGTCCGGGGGGCTTGCCCCCCGGCTGGACGTGGAGGCGAGCGTAGCGAGCCGGAGCGGCTAGTATTATAGGTTTGTTTCCGCTACGTGACCTGAACAGGTTCAGTACAGAGCAAGGTCAGAGCAAGGGCACCTCCATAGCTGTTCAGTTCAGATGTCAGCGGAAAACGCTTTAGGACATATTCGGTGCAGTAACCATGGATACACGAAGATCCATGAAATGGAGTCCCGTTAGCGGTACTTTAGCAAAACCATGAGCAAAACCTTGTGTCTCATTCTTATTCGACGTCGACATTCTCGTGATTCACTCCCAAATATTTAGTTATTTCTATTTCATTAGTTTAGTAGTAGAAATAAGGAATATAATAAAGGGTCAAACAATTCTAATTTAAAACTTTTAAAAGTTCGAAAATCGCTGAATCACCTGAATAAATACGAACAATGGACTCGAAATAGGCACGAAATCAAAGGAAACCACAATTTGTAAGGTGTAAGGTTACAGAAGTTTGAGGAAGGATATATCGGGTTATCTCAAGTTCCAAAGAGCGCATGCGCGGAGCAAGCTGCACCTCCTCTTCTGGCGGAGCAGAAAGTTCATGTTCGGATCATGTTCTTTGAGCAGCGGAAACACTGGACATCTTGCACCGAATATGAACCGAGGGACTGCGGAAACGCCATTATCTTACTCCTTCTTCACTGCGCAAGCGCAACTTGACCTGAACCTGTTCGGGTCAGCAGCGGAAACAAAGCTTATATAAAGTCATCTGTTCGTCTAGATGGTTACCCCATATAGTGCCCTTCAGGTAAGCAAGAGCGTCTATATGTTTTATATATTTTACACGTGCATTCCAATTTAAATTGTCATTGAATGTGAGACCTAGATATTTAGCAGTTTTATTTTGTTGTATAACGCCAGTATTTCCAGTAACATCAATCTAGCAGAGGCATTTTTGTACTAGTACTCTGTCTAGCTTATTTCAACCTCATTTGTTTTCAATTCACTGAATATTGTTTTTGTTAACGGTTAGTTATAGTTATTATATATATATATAGAGTGTGAATGTATTTATTGTGTGTGTGAGTGGGTTGTGTGCAAGTTCTTTTCCTGCGATGTCGGTTTGGGGTTGCTTGGTCGGCCCTTTTAAATCCCATTTTCCCTCCCCTAAATAACAAAGTATAAGTAAAATTGACAATACCGTCGGAAAGAGTATTAGATGAAGTAGTTTTCATGATTTGCCAGTTTCCAGGATTTTTTTTTTTTTTTTTTTCAAGTAGGTACCTAGTAAAATTTTAAAGATTTTCAGAAATTTTATTTTTTTTCAAAATTGTCTGTTTGAGCTGATTTGAAGGTCTTCAAATGGCACTTTTAAGAACCCAAGTACACTATTCTTATAGGAAATTCAAACGCTGATTTCGGAAAAGAGGTCAAAAGTTGAAACTAAATGAGGCAAAGTGGAGAAATTTGAGTTTAAAAGGAAAAAACACGGTTTTACTGAAAAAACCTTCAAAAAATCATATCTCCAGTACGGAGTGAGATAAAAGTATGCGGTTGGCGGCATCTGAGTATAGTATATCTGATGCAGACTAAAGCAAAAACATTTTCGTCACTTATCCGATTCCAGCCTGTATAGGTACTCATTAAATGAATTATGAGACTGCTGAACAATTTAACCTTAATATAGCTCTATATGGTACGATAGTTTACGAAAATTCGCTCATATATGATCATGCTGCAGGGCTGGAACTTTTTAATTTTTAAGCTCTTCGTACTTCAAAGTTTGGAAACAAACTTTTCATTGTTTGGATCAAATTTGGTTCAACCTCATCTATCCGCATAGGTAATTTTATATTTATTTATTTTTTCTGTCCACCCTTTTGTTTTTATTTTTTGTATTTTAAAGTTTTTGTTATCTTTTGTTACTCATGTAATTGAATAGACAATATATTATGCTGTACAAATATTTACGCACTTGATAGACGATGTATACATAAGAAATATCTATGTAGAAAATGCCCACGCACAGACTTTGTCTTTGTGGGATCTATTTTGAGATGTATTTTTCTGAAAATATTTATAATTATGGTTTTTGTTATATTTTGTATTATGTCACTTCTGAAATATGTATGTATACATGTTATCCCTCAAAATAAAAGCATTTTATAAATTTAAAAAAAAAGTCCAGTCATGCAGCATGACCCCATGAGCGAATTTTTGAAGAATATTACCGATTTTTACAACCAGCGAACGGCATTATTTCGATTTTTGACCGATTTTTCAACTTTGAAATTTTTGAAAAATTGCTACATATTCTTATAGGAAATTTTACGCTGATTCCGAATATACCACATGTTAGTATGCTGAAAAATTACGAGTATTTCGCACGACAAATCGCAAAAAACAGGCTATTTTGAAATTTTTGACTACATTTTTGAAAATTTCAACCCGAAGATGTAATCCGATCAAGCTGGCCAACGAACTTGAACTTTCGTTTTGTGCCCTTAACATTTTAAAATTTGTTTGAAGTTTCTAGCACAATTCTACGGACAGTTATCGTCTGGAATGACACATACATACATACATACATACATATATCGTCGTTTAAGTTGCAACATAGCATATCTCAAAAAATGGGATATTGAGATATCGTTGAGGAAACTCCTGAGATGTGTGGTGTTCCCGCCAGTTTTTAGATGTGCGATGTTGTCAAAGACCTCGATTGCCGCGCAGCCACGTGTCAGCTGGATGAACTGTTGCTATCAACATTTCGGGCGCGGAAATACGAATCCAACGGTATGCATAACTCAATATCCCATTTTTTGAGATATGCTATGTTGCAACTTAAACGACGATATACATACATACATATATACATACATACATACAAAAATGCGTTAAACTTCAGAATATGATTCAGAATAGCCTGAAACGGATTTCTGCATATTTTTTTTTCAAAAATTCACATTCTACAAATTTTGAGGCGAGAGCAATAGCTTAATTTTCTTCAAAAATTCGCTAAAATTGGATTAGAACCAAACCCAAGAGTGAGAGGAGCCCCAGAAGAAAATTTTCTTGACAATCGCCCAACTTTCATGTGAACTTCCTGGTTTTCGAGAAAGTTGATAATGATTTGATAGGAACTACCTTACAAAATAATGAGTCAACGACCGCCCAAACAAGAACCGGTCCCTCTTAAACCCCTTTCGGCTTTGGTCGGTCATAATCGGTCATTTCCGACTTCGCGGGAGCCAAGTGGGGGTTAGCAACTGCTCGGCTCAACGCAGACTTCAGTCTTCAGTTTCCCCTCCGATTCGGGTGCGTCGTGTTATTTTGAGGTCGGTGCCTGTCGTTTGCGGCCACCTCGTCTTATTTCCCCACTTCAGCGCTATTTCCCCACTCGGGGGGGATATAGGAGGATAATTCGAAATGTCGGAGTGTCTCGTTACCTGAGGTATATTTGAAGATAATCAACTAGGAAGTGCGCGGTGTATTTCGCCCTCCAGTGTTTTCTACTGTTCCAGTGTTTCCGACTGTTTTAAATTGTCTTGTGCTGTGTTTCAAACCTTCGCGAAACCAACTGAATGGGATCACTCAATCTGGATTTTTCTCACGCTCAAATTTGATTTTCTTTTTAAAATGTAAGTATTTGTATCTACCAAAGTGCCTACTTTTTTTGCAGACTTAGTCTTTGGAAGGAGCCAAACTCGTATACTATTGCGAATAATTTAATTTAATATTTTGCTTAATTGTACTTATTCTCGAAAATTATTATTACCTACTTATTTTACCTGTTCTTTTGAAATGTCTATTATGTATAATCTTAATATTAAACCCTACCTTTGAGGTCATGGCACTAATTAATCGTGACTAATGGGAAACTAAGCAATCCTGGAAATCTACGGCTTACCCCCCAATTCTGACTACAGTACCAACCTGCTTACTTCCTATAGTTATAGTTTCGTCATAATAACTGGTGGACAGGATTTTGGTATGCGTGACGTCATAATGAGGGGGTCTCAAGCGGCCTGGTGCCGATGACAGACTTGATTTGTCCCAATTATATTTACCTATGCAAAAATGCAACGGATGACATATGTTGGGTAGGTAGCTACGTCTTGGAAGTCACTGTGAACATACCAGGTATGACACAAGAAAGAATGAGTAGGACAGCACTTATATACACATATATTTATGTGTGCCATTTTTAAAAAAGTGGCAGCATTTCAAAACTTTCTTAACTAGAAAAGAAACGTTTTTCGCTAGCCTAGTATATACTAGTAATACTAACCTTGAAATTTTTAAAGATCCTGTTCTAATAAAAACACCTCATACATATGAACTGAAATTTAAATTTGAGAGTTCGTTTCAGAAGTTTATAGCTTAGTAATGCTAATTAAACCTAACTCGTTAGTTTAGCTTTTGTTAATTGGGTTATAAATGTTGGTTTGAATAAAACAAACTTTAAATATCAATAAACGGTTAACCAACATAAAATATTCTTGAGATTATTCATTCCTTAAACTAGAAATCCAAGCCTTCAAGTTTTTGTTCCCATAAAATCTGTTGAAGTCTTGGTTGATGGAAATCTCGATTTCAGCCTTTGGACTGATATACCTACAGCAATATCGGCCTTGAAATTGGAAAATAAAAACGCTTGCATACGAGTCTGCAACACATAGGGACATTTTATGCCTTTAGTTGCAGACTCGTATCATCAGAATTTAACAAGCGGTTGCAATCATGTTCACAATATCAATTATTGTGAATGATCACCTGAGTGTACACAATTATTCAAATAACCATGCTCATAACTCAACTTGTTGCCACGCACTTCGCTATAGTTAACATAACAATTATGGTTGGATAAATCGAGAGTTTTCGAACAAATGGTCAACGAATTTACCTAGTGGGATGAAAAACGACGAAGTACCATTTCCTAGCAACGACTCTGTTGTAGTTTCATCAGAATATTTTCGTGAGCGATTTCCGTGAAGTTTTTTTAGTTTAGTGCCATAGCTAAGACATAAAATGTCAAAAACTGGCAAGTAATTGAACTTTGGGTTATAAATGTTGGTTTGGATAAAACAAACTTTAAATGTCAATTAATAAACATTTAACCAATATAAAAAAACTGGTTAGTAATTGAACTTTGAACCACAAAACAATAGATACTCGGAATTTTAAATGCCATACCTGTTCTTCTTTAGTCTTAATTACAACTAGGTAAATAAAATGCCTTTATGTCAATGCTGTAGGTAAATAACAGAAAATTGAACTCGAATTATAAAAAAGGAGGTGGGTACTTTTTTTATACAGTTGTTTTGCTGTATTTAAAAAATACAATACTCACTCCTAAAAAAATTAAGTACTTATTTTTATATTTTTTATTACATATTGGGGGGGGGGGGGGGGGGGGGGACTCAGCTCCCTTGCACTATGTACTACGTCACTCGTGATCTGCCAACCCGTTCGTTGGCCAAAATAAAGAGTATTTTGAGATGGAAATTGTTACGGTGGGGAGGGGGGTTCAAATGTGTTGAATCCGAATCTGAGGTCAAAAGTGAGAAATTCCAACAGATGAAGTTCCTCTTTACACAAAAACTATGAGAGAAAAAGTTATGCCTCAGTTTACAGGCACGAAATTCAGAGAGTCACCAATAGCCAAAATGACTGTCGTGGTACAACCACTTAACATATTCAACTTATGGGGCTACGATTTTGGATGGGAATACTAAAAAAAATTTGAGTTGTTATATCCATAAATATATAAATACGTAAAAAAAAGAGCAATTTTAGTAGAAAGTATTTTTAATTGTATGGCAAAAAAAAAAAAAAAAAAAAACTTGTATTAAATAAAATTTGATATTTCAAAAAAGAGAAAAAGTTAAATAGCCAATTATCTTCGTATGAGTAACGCTTACACCTATTGACTTTGGAAACTTATAATTCGGTCAGTTTAATTGAGGGATCTGAAAGAATAACTCCAACTTGACTGTAAAGTCTATAGAATTCGAATATTATTTTCACCAACTGACAACTCAACTACACTCTCAATTACATTCAGAAATATTACCTTACTTACTTGATATGGGTAAACAATTGCATCAAATGCCCGTATCGTGTCAACGTTGTGTATTAAAAAAACTGCAAAATATTACACAATGGTTTACTATATCTGTATTAGATAGCCCTTTTACGCAGATCATTTTTCTATGAAGAATTATTTATTAATCCCGTATTGTATAGTAATTGATCAAAACGTGCCTCCCAAAAGAGTTCACACCTTTACAGCAACAAGACACCACAATATCACAGTTTATTGTTCATGTTACAAAATGTTGACAAAATTAAAAAGAAAAAAAAAGCTAGTTGAAAAGGAAAGAAATTAACCTCAGAGGTCCCTCAGCTGATCAGTGCGACTCGAAATTGTTTTTGCGGTTTCCCGAAGGAGCTCCATCTAAATTTCACCACCGTAGTCGATTAGGAAAGAAATCTTGTAAATATGTGATTTTTAGTGAATTTTACTTTAGCAGAGTTAGTTATTTTTATAAGTGAAATTAGCACAACTATCTTTGATAGATTTTAGAGGCGAAGTGATTTTATTTGTTGACAACACAACATAATAATCAACATGTGAATATAACACATTTAACTAAATAAATTTATATTGGAGTGTCAGTTTGTATAAACAACAAGAAATCAGCCCTCAGTGGTTCCGAAGCTGATCAGAGTCCCTCCTTACTTTGTAATTACATTCTAGATGTCCAAAAGGACCTGAATTTCAGGTTTCAGCGTCATAAGTCGATTACACAAATTAGACTCAGATCCCCCTTAGCTGATCTGTGTGCGCACAGATATTGAATTCTAGATATCACAAAGGAGCTCCAGGAACGAAAGTTGTGCAGATTGTTCGTGAAACGTAAAATGCGAGTGGAAATTTTACCACTGTAAAAAAACAACAACCGTTTGTTTTTTGGAGACTAAAAACTTTTCATCTCTGAAATGTGAAAATAATGGTTCCGCTACCTACAGGTAGACTCGGAAGCAATTATGAGATAAAAATAACCATTTCTACCAATGCTTCACTGGTAGATACCTAGTTACAATAATAATGAAATCGATTTCGCAAAGTTAGAATAAATTCCATTGGAACTAAATCAGAGCTGATATTTACCATGCAATTTCTATTTCTTCCGATCCTACTCTCTATCATCAATGTAATTTAAAGATTGATTGGCTAATCAATGGAATCGCTAGCAGCGTATGATTTTTGGTTATTATTTTCAATAACGAACCTTTGTAATCGACAAAAAATTAAGTAAAAACATGAAATAACCCGTCTGAAAATTTTTTGATTTACGTTTCAAGATGCCTAGAGACCAAAAATCGAAAGAAAAAATCCGTCCGAACTGTATGAAACTTGCGTCAAAAATCGCATTTGGAGTCTTGAGGGTCCTAGAAGCTCGGCATCAATTTGTGTCAACCCTATAGGGTAGTATTAAAGGGTTAAAGGGCTAAAAATTCAAAAATCGAGATCTCAAAAACTTTCAAGGTAACAGTAATGATTTTTTGCTTGTCAATGATAAATATTATTTATTATTTATAAATATTATTGATTAAAATCGGTTCGTTTTCCCTAAGGGCTCGAACATCTAAAAACACGTTCGAATTTCTAAGCGCGATTTCTAATGCGCTGCTAACGGATCTATTGATTAAACAGTCAAGCTCTAAATTCCATCAAAGATCGCTAGATAGGTAGTGATACTGAAATACATGAAAATGTCTTGTAAATATCAGCTGATATAAAGCCAATATTGGAATTTTCGAGTAATATAGTTCCAATGGAATTTATTCTAACGTTGCGAAATCGAGTTTATTAATCATTGTCCGTGTGGATGTACCTACTAGTAAAGTATTGGTACCTTAAAACTAACTTTCATCTCTTAAATTGCTCCCAAGTCTACCTATAGGTAGCGGAAGCATTGTTTTCTCTTTCGAGAGTTTGAAAAGTTGTAGTCTCCACTAAAATCAAACGGCTGTTTGTTTACAGTGGTAAAATTTCCACTCGAATTTTACTTTTCAAACTAGGTATTTTGAACAACTTTCGTTCTGTGTATTTATCTCTAGCTGTGTGTGTGTGTATGTCCCCTATTCCTTATAACAAGCTTAGTTTCCACAATATTCAACCGGTTCTTATGAAATGTTCATGGTATGTGCGGGTTAGGGTGAGGATAGTCCCGAGCGTTAACTCCCGAGTCTAGTAATACAGGATCTAGATAAAAACCGCGAGTAAGTATTTTCACTGTTCCACCATCAATTTTTAATCCTAGATTAGCCGATCCTTGGATCAATTAGTTAGCATCCGAGTTACCGTCCTCAGACCAATAATTAGTGAACATAGCTGATAAAAGTGGACATTACAGTAGGTTTTGTCCGCCAAACATCTGCATTCCGACATCAAAATGAAAGATGGAAAACAAGTACAGTTTGGCGGCAATCTACTCTCTCGCGGCAATGTTTATGTTTTGGTAGGTTATCGTTATCATTTCAGACTGATTATTTGACAACAACTTTCAAGTTTTTCTCGGCGATTTTTTTATGTTGTTCAAAACTTTTTCCACTATCAGGTGTAGCACAAAATGAATAGCCCCCTTGGATAACGATTAAAAAAATTTGCCTTCATTTTTCATTTGGTTAATGAAATACCCGAGTAGTGAGCCAGCCTGGATACTTACCAAATCAATTTATTATACTCGTATCTCGAGGATTGTTGATACTTAATAGTTGATCAATAATTTTGCTTGTTAGCTGCTTTTATTTACAGGTCGGTGTAGGCAACGTAAGATTTTAGCATAAATTGAGATGTTTCCAACGAGTAGTGAACAATATCCGTCGGATAAGAACTGATGGAGCTACATTTCCCTAAGAACGGATCCGTTGTCGTATGTGAAAATCATCGAAAAGAAATTTTACTAAGTACCGCCATAAAAACTGTCGATTTTCCCGTTTTTGTGTCAAAGTAAAACCATGAAAATGTCAAAATCTTTGCCCATCTACTTATGCAAGTGGTCCACTCTTTCCCTATCATATTACCATTCCACGAAAACATCGCCTTCCGAAGACTAATTTATTGTTTCTTCCTTGTCACGACGGAATAGGAAATAAATATTTACGGAAAAACGGAGGGGTTTTGGTATGAAGAAACAATAGGAAAAACAAGGTTAAGTACATAATTTTTACGCTTCACAGTGAAGATGTTTGGAAAAAGTTTAATTTTGTTTGGAAGAAAAGTCTTAATTTGGTTTGGAAAAAGTTTAATTTGGGTTGGAAAAAGTTTATTTGGTCTGGAAAAGGTTGTATTTTGGTCTGAGAATGCTATTTTATCATTGACAAGCAAAAAATCATAACTGTTACCTTGAAAGTGTTCGAGATCTCGATTTTTGAATATGTTAGCCCTTAATTACTACCCTGTAGGGTTCATCAAAATTGATGCCGATATTACTGGCACATCCCCGGCCGATGTATGATTTTTGAGCCAAATATCATAAAAATTTGGTCTAGTAGTCAGAGAACAGCTCTGGACGGCGGACAGACGGATTTTTTTCAATTTTATTTTATTCATTTTTAGGATTCTGTGCATCTTGAAACGTAAAACAACAAATTTTGAGGGGGAGGGGGTAGATTAATTTAGGGTTCTTTCTTGGTAGATTACAAAGGTTTATTATTGAAAGTAATAAATGAAGACTAACCAGCGGACTGACGGACGTGAACCAACTAATTTTGTGGGACGGATAACAGTTTTCTTCTTGATCGATTGCAATGGTTTTGGAGTCTTGCAAAAGCACAACTCTTTTACCTCATCCGCAATTATAAATGCCCAAACATTTTGTCCTTTTGAAAGGTACCTAACGTTTCGGCCAGTGGATTTTCGGTCATTCTTTGGCAACGTCAAAGTCGATGTAAGGGGTGCCAGCGGCGAGGAGAATATCTGAATGTCAACAAATGTAAAAAATGAGGCGTCTGACGTATGTGAATAGAAAGTTGGACGTTGATCTCATTATCATTTGTTTATCGAATATCGCATCCCATGAAGACCGTATGGGCAGTTTGTCTGGTTCGCGTCCAAGTAGCAGTCTGATCGAAAAATGGAATTCCGCGTGTGCCGCACGAATAAAGGCGTACCTTGCATTATTTATAACAATTTTAAATATAGTGTTCAGAGGGAGAAGAGAGGTGAAGCTGTTTCGTGGAGGTTTAGCTCCATCTCATCGCGGACCGAATGTTACGCTCTTGACCGATTCAGCACGAATGAGATTATTAACATTGGATATGCCGCTAATGACCCTTCTGGTTGAGGTGCGGCTTAAACCTTTAAAAAATTTAAAAAAAAAAAAAAAAAAAAAAAAAAAGATGCTCTGCCTCCTTGATTGAAAACCAAATTCAAACTTGTGGAGTAAGGTAGTCATGCAGTGGCGTAGCTAAGCCATTTCTTATGGAGGGGAAACAGTCGAGGATTTAATTTTATTTTATAGTTTTGCTATTCATTTCTAGTGCTTGTTGCTGAGTATACGAAGACTCTTAATAAAACGCCAAACAAACCAAACGTTCCCCCCCCCCCCCCCCCACTTAACGCCAAACAAACCAAACGTTCCCAAACCCCCCCCCCCCCCCCCCCCGTTAATGCCAAACGTTCATATAAGTAGGTAAGTGCTCAATGGCTTTTTGTAATGATCTGAAATCACGGACGCTTTCATATTCATAAACACCTACCTATAGATTATTAAAGCATAATACTACTTAGAAAAAAATATTATCCAAATAACTAATGAGAACGTGAAAAATTACGATAAATACGAATAGGTACCTACCGATGAATTGAGGAGCACTAGGTTTATTATACTATTATTCTAGATTTACTGCATGCAAATTCATATACCTATGTGGACTTGCTGTCTTACAGGTTTATCCTCAATTGTTACTTCCGCGTGAAAATAACTTTTTCCAGACAATATCATACAATTATATAATATAAGCAGGTACCTACCTACGCGAAATGAAATACAGGGCATGAAACCGAGATCAAGAAACATAAAAAAATGTAAACAAACTCAAACCTGCAATATGCTAGGTTAGAATAGAAATACTGCTACACTAGATTATTTAAATCTTTTCTACTAAACTATTTCAATCACCACTGCAGGCTTCTATTTATTGTATTCTTGCTTCATTTTAACTGGGATTTTATTCGTAAATTAATGGTATAATACAACGGGAAACTGTTTTGAAACGAACAACCAAGCTTGATCAAGTAAGCAGTGAAAAGTAGGGGAAGTTCATAGGGGAATCGGTGGATACTGAACAATGGATATTTTTCTAGGGAAAAATCGCATATGGGCTCGCCCCAGAAGGTAGTGGGGAACGACTTGATTTCAGTTTGTAGTATTCACATTTCCGTTTTATTGACTAGGTGATTTTACTATGCTCCTTTGGGCTGTACAATATCCACGCCATTTTGCCCCTACACAAATGAACCTAAGAAAAATGTCTTTATTAAGAGCGACTCCAGACCGCTTGGCAACCAGAATCGTATAATAAAAATAGTATGTTGCTTTTTACTAATTACGTTCTTTAATTGAAGGTGTTAGGTACTGAAGTTTGAAGCGAAAAATTATTAATTTGGCTATATCCATACAACAAAATTCTGCATCCTCTATAATTTATGGAGAAGCTCTGCCCACCCTGCCTCTCCTCAAACTACGCCACTGTAGTCATGCAAGAGAAAGGCAACAGATGACATATATCCGCGAAACTATTGAAGGTAATTAGACGGGAACTGGAAGCGATCGAAAACCCTGTGATGGTAGACTCGGATTTGAACAATGTGAGACTGGCCATGTATCGC